>JAJHUR010136460.1:47117-112041 GCA_027495735.1 Lutjanus campechanus
TGTATTCCAGATTACTCAACATGTGCCCTGAAATATAATATGCAATGCATTGCATAAGATTAATCAAGTCAAGTAATGTTTTCTTAAATACTTTGGATTACTTCTGAAGTACTTCAAAATCGTAACTAACTTTAACTCAATAAAGGCGGGTGCTGCTTTCCTTTGGCTACAAACAGTAGAGCAGCTTATGCATCTCACACACCTCCAAAGAATATAATGTGAATCATGTAATGGATAAAGTGATTGTATTTTTGACTAATTAGCAATACATATAGCCAGTTCAGGTAATTATCCAGCTAGATTGCCAAACTAACAAGCAAGTCAAGTCAAATTTAAACCCTAAAATCACAATTTGCCTCAGGGGGGCTTTACAATCTGTACAGCCTACTCTCTCTCCTGAGCGTTCGATCCTCATAAGCATGACAGAGCATTCAGTGTGAGCAAAGAGAACTTAAAGTTATCTCAAGGTGCGTCTTCAAATTAGACGTGTCAAGTCTTTTGACGTGGAAAGCAGTTCAGTTGAAGACAAACAGAGCTCTCACTACACTGTAATGTTGCAGCCTTCTTTATTTTTTAAATGTTATTTATATTTCCTTGGCAAAAACTCATTCCTGATAATGTCCTGGCTGTGCGTTAAATTGTTGCACATTTAAAAAAATCTTTTTATGGGAAATGCTTGCCTCTTATAAATGTTAGAGCAAAATAAACAAAAAGACAACAACTATTTTAGAGGGTAACTGCATTCAGAATACCTCCAATTTAAACTGTAACAGAATATATTTGTATTTTGATCTCAAATGCCATTACTTGTACACTGTTACTCCCAAACCTTGTCTGAGAGGCTGAAAACTATGTCATAGCCTTTGTTTAATGTTTTTTTTCTATCCCTATCACTCCAGCTGAGGCCTCTATAGTATTACTGGGAGCTGTTCTCAGGTCAGTGGAGGCTCTCATATGCCGGCTGACAGGAGAAGCTTGGCAGAACCCGGATTTACTTGGTCCCCCGTACTGTCATACTGGCCCTCATGATGCCAGGGAATGTGAGCAGCAAGCTGGATACTTACAACCTGGTGACAACAACCTGTGCTATACACAGGTACTGTGGAGGCATTTGTTCTGTTTGTAGTATATCTTGGAATAATTAAATTGCCCATAGGTGTGAATGGTTCTCTGTCTCTATGTGTCAGCCCTGTAATGACCTGGGGACTGCGTACCCCACCTCTCGCCCAGTGTCAGCTGAGATAGGTTCCAGCTCCCTGCAATTTTCAACCATTTTCCAGCACTACAAGAAACAGAGCACTGAGTGAGGTAGAACAGATCTTGATCTGTCTGACCACATGATCAGCCTCTATCTAATGTCAATGTCACACAAAGAAGTGGACTTGCTGCACCATGCTGCATTTGTTTGATCTGGCTGCCACAAACAGCTGGATCCAGTACAGGTCAGACCACCATCCCCCTGGAAAGACATGCAAAGGATAGGTTGAGTTTTGAATAAATGAAAGTATTAAATTATTGTTGAAATGACAAATTATACAATTTGTTTCATATTTATTTCCAATATATATCAAGTGACAGAATGGAATAGAAATGCAGAGCTAATGAAAACTTTTCTTTCCTAAATTGAGGCCTTATAATTTGCTTTTTGTGAAAAATATCGATCTGATGTCCACTACAAAGGACAAGTTATAAAACATTTTTGAGAAAAAAATCTTAGTGATATGTTTTTTACATCCCAATTACTTAAATTGCATGACAAATCAAAACAACACATTTCATTGTTATTTTTTTTAGTTATGCTTTTTGACTTGTAGTGTTTGCCTTTGTGTTTATTCTTCTGCTTATTATGTTACGCACCAAAACTCAGGAAATTTTCCTGTTTGTAAACCTACTTACAATAAATCTGATTCTAATTCTGATTCTCAGTTTTCATCAATGAGTATGACCAAAGCAGAAGCTCTTCCCCATGAGCCAGGTAAGGAACACATCTATACAAGAGCATTTCTAAGAGCATCAGGATGTTGTGTCATCCCAGTGAGATGATTCTGTCCGCCACAGTCCATCTGCAGGGCACGGCTCCTTGTCTCAGTGACCACGACCTGTCCAAGCTGATCAGCATATCTCCTCTAATCAAGACCCTGCAGGAGATCCAGCAGTCGTTACAGGACCTCACCACAGCTCAGTCTAAACAACATCCTCACAATGGTACAGAAACATGACAATCCAAGACTTCAGAAAGAGAAGTCATAATGAATGTAACAACAAATTCTGAAGCCTAAATAGAGCATTTTCCATGTGTTTTAGCAGCTACAGAGCACTCTGTCCAGGAGAACAATGATGGGAAACTTATCCCGACTGCACTGGACAACCTCTCACCTCAACACTCTGCCGTCTTCCTGTTCGGTTGCCAGGTCATGCAGTTGCTTGCAAACTCCCCCGTGTTCCCCTCTGTGCTTCTACTGCTGGCCAAGTCGTTCCCTGTTCCTTCATCTTCCTCTAATGACTCTCTGCTGGCACACTGCTCAAGGGACTTTTATTTTGATGCAAACAATCAAATCCTTTATCTGTCAGAGGCAAAGCTACAGCATGTGGGGCATTTCATCGCTACGATTCTGCAGTCCATGGCCCACATAGCATCAGGTAATCAGATGGTAACAGAGTAGAGTCCTGAGACCTAATCTTGTGTCATGGTTTTGTAACAGTGGTGCAGTACAGTATAACCACTCAGGCAATCATCTTTAAAAGCACACACTTTGTAATCTTCTTTGGAAACAATATGATATTTGTTTTTCTTTGTTTTTAAATCCAGGATCTAAACCCCAGAGCTTTATGCAAGCTCTCCATGAGGCTATTTCAGCTTTAAGCCTTCAGCTGTTCAACTTTTCTTTCAAATGGAGCCCAGCAGAGGTGTGTGAGTGCTATTTAAGCCTCACTCGTCGTACACATACTACACAAGAAGGGGCAGATAACTTTTTATGCTTTCTTTTTACAGTCAAAATTCAATGCTTCAGAGGGGCGGCATGGTGCATTAGTTGATGAATTCCTCAACATTAGAGTTCCCACTGAGGCACAGTTCACTGAGCACCTATTAGCCAGCAGGTTGGTGGGAGAGATAAAACTTACTTTGCAGCAGAAAATAGTACTTTATGCATTTTAAGCAAAATCATGCAGCTAAATAACTTTTCTGCCTATCCTCCAATTTTAGACTTGAAAAATACAAATATTTCAAGTTAGAGCAGCTCATCACAAACCTCAAGCAGAGTTCAACTGTGGACAAAAACACAGGTAAGACAACTGTTTATTTTCTGGTAAGATGCAGTTAGATTATATAATATGCAAAATAAATGACAACAATTCCTCTGACCAAAACTGGTCAAAACAAAATATTGTAGAACAACACATATAGACCAAACTAGGGTCGCGATAAAGGGTTAGGGTATTGACGATAACTGTGGTCTCTAAAAAGTGGAATATTAATATCATGTTAATGATACATATGATAATGATAATAACAATAAAATGAATAATCCAGTGCCTCTTAAACATACTTCGTGCTCATTCATCTGTTCATCTGGTTGCCTTTTCACCATCCGTTAAGTGAAATTGCACTTTTTGTTTGCTACTGTACAGTTATGGTTATTCTCTGCCTCTGTACAAATATATTTTGAGTGTAATGCACAAATGCAGAATGCACCATTTGACTTCCAGCATTTCCCCCCTAAATTTTCCTCACATATAGCAATAATATCACATAAATATTGTAACAGTCCTTAATCAAACCTCAGCAATTGTACAGAAACCATAAATCTGACACTACCGATCTGTCACTGCAAAGTGAATATGGAAAAATGGCAATGTAACAGCAACAAAAAACATGCGTGACTAAAAGTCAAAATTCATCACCACTTAGAAGCTGGATCGTTGCTAAATTAGTTTTAAAAACAAATATTTATAGCATTCATAGTCAATATACCAACATAAAAAAACTGTTGTCAAGAGCACAAACTGTTGAACCCTTGCTCGATGGAAAATTTATTAAGGCTTTGGAAACAGTCTTGTACACTTCATTTTCATGTGAGGATGGATTTAAGGCTTTCAAGCCACAATTTTCAGTTCTGGAGCCATTGATCCATAACAGCACCAGCAAGCTATCCCTTGAAACCCATGATATTTCTCTGTTTCACATCAATAATGCACCCATATAAACTGAGGAGCACATTTAATTGTCATGTAGGATTGAATTCAGATGCTTTTCCATTTCTGTCCTGTCACAAGAACTTCGCATCATTAAACCATTATAGGCAGCCATCCTGGAGAGAAAAGGAGTCGATTTTCACCTCCTTCATCACCTAAAAAGCTTTTGTTCCAGAAGAATGGTCCAATATCCTTGAACACACAGTTCATGACTTTAATGACAGCATGCTGATGAGCACTGAAGCCACTCTGAAGGCAATAGGTGTTTGTGGTTCTGCTGGATAAACAATCGTTTATTATTAGGTGTTTCAATTGCTGTGTATTTTCCGTCAATACAGATTCCATTTAGGAATTTGCCTAAAGTAATTTAAAAAAAGAAAAAGTCCAGAGAGATTGTTTGAATGTCCATTCAAACAATTGAATGAAAGTGCTCTTTGGTAGGGAACACAAATGTTCAAAAAAAGAAGAAAAGTCCAAGGCCCTCTTCTGGCAAAATATTAAAAAGTCTTAATTCAGATGGCTATTTTATGATGAAATACTGAAAATATAGACAGTGCTTGTACATCTTAAAATATAGCTGGATCACAACCGACATGCAGCAGCACAAACAACCTTCTTCAAGGTCTTACCTCAGCACACAGTTTCCTCTTCAGTAGGCACAAGATGATTGCAAACACCTGATAATTACAAACATCTGAACCTGAAGCCAGTGAACACAAATGACAAATGCAAAGAATGGCCACCAGATGCTCGGTGGCTTAACATTTGCAGTGATGACAGTAATGGGTTCAACAATGCAGTAGGTGTTACATGACAGCAGTATTGTGATAGTGCAGTTATCGTCACAGGTGTTTGTAATCAGGTGTTTACAATCATCTTCTGTCTACTAAAGGGGAAACTGTGTGCTGTGGATGACACCTTGAAGGAAGCTGTTGGTGCTGCTATGCGAAGGTTGTAACTCAGCTCTATTTAAACATACAGAAGAACTGTCTATGGAATTTCATCATGAAATAGCCATCTGAATAAAGGCTTTTTAACTTTTTGCCAGAAGTATTCCATGGACCTTTTTACTTTTCTGATCATTTTGAAGAATAAAAAATGTCTTGTTTAATTCCTGCAGGTTTACCTCCAAAAGGGACACCAATGCAGGTATCACTCTGTTAAATTAATCATAAACTATCTTAATTTAAGAGTCACTGTCCTCCAAGCACCACATGCTACTTCACCACTTCCTTTCTTCCAGATGTCCTGTGTAGAAGAAGAAATTGACCGCCTGAATGAGTCTTTCTTGCAGCTGAGCGTGCAGCTACAGAAGAGAGCTCAAATGAGTGCACAGCTAAAGGAGAGAGAGAACAGTGCTGGCAACCATTCTGCGGTAATTAGCTGGAATATTATACATCACACATATAATTACATAATCCAAATAATGAATCTTTGTACATGGTAATTTAATTGTGTTGTGAAGGGTTTAGAAATTGTCTCTCAGTATTTTATTTCCTACAAATTTCAACATGCTGAGATATTTTGTTTGACTTTCTCACAACTCATGCTGTGATGTTCATTTGCTCCTTTGCAGCTGTGACTGAAAAATGTGTGAATCAGTATTCATGAGTGTGATGTGTGCCTGCATTTGCATATTTGCACCGTCTCTTGAGACTATGAGCATTAATCCATTTATATCTTTTACCACACATCATCTACAATACATCCTCTGTGATCTATCCTGTTACAGAGGGCAACACCAACAAGCGTGCCAAGCCTGAGTCGTAATGGAACAATCCTGCTGGAACTGAAGAGACGCCATGTATCACAGCGCCTCAATGAGCTCCAAGTCACATTAGGCCAGATCAGACGGTGCCAGCAGCATGACAACGAGTCAAAAGACGGGACAAGAGGCAGTACTCAAACAGACAGCAGCACCACTCAGCAGGGGCAGATGGAGCTTTATTCTGGTGTAGATGGCTGTGGTCCCACTGACAGCCAGCGGCAGGAGAGTATTCCAGCTAGCCAGAGTCACAGCCAACAAACCGTAGAGAGCGCAGGTCCCGATAACTATAAACTGGAGAGTCATATTTCTGACTTGCAGAGGAGGGACGCTGTCCAGAGCAACAACCCTAACACATTGCTGGACAGCCAGATGCTGGAGAGCCAAGATCAACTGTATGTTAATGTCGCAGGAAGGCAGGAGCTAAACAATCAGATCACAATAGAAAACACAACTGGACACACAGATATTGACGACATGTTGGGGCCTGCTGAGCAGAAACTGGATTTGAATGTTGATAAATTCTGAGAAATATATTGTTTTTATGTGGTTCTCTCACTAATGTTTAAGTCACACTTAGGAAATATGTTTGTTTTTTTTAATTAGTAATTTGGGACACATTACAACAGAACTGGGCCACGTTTCTGAGTTTGGATGTACCTTAGCATCCTACAAAGGTTTCTAAGTTATACCTTTGCAAAGGAACCTCCTTTCCTATGAGTGTTTCCTAGACTATCCCTATAGTGGATGCTCTAAGGAAGAGCTGCTAAATAACATCGTAAGTTGGATCTGTTTTTCACTGCAGTGCTGAAAGTGTATCAATCAATACTGCATGTATCGATAAAGATCATCTGCTAATCTATGTAAAAGTAAAGACCTTCTGATGGTTCCAATAAATACGTAGCCTATAGCCTACAAAATAGCTTTAAAACAGAGTATGAATCGGGACATTTAAGCCATAGTCTGGGGCTTCTCAAAAGGCCAGGAGAAATGATGTAGCTAAATGGGTGAATGATGTTGTTATGCAAACAAAGGTCTGATGCAAATTTGTTGTTGTCACACAATAGGCACTTGTAGCAGGATATCCACGTTTCATTGCTGTGTGTGGCAATTAATAGCATTTGCAGGAGATTAATAATTACTATACAACAGAACTGTACTGTAAACTAAAGTGAAATCACATGTCTGCTGCTCCAATATGTGAACCAGATTTACCAAAAAAAAGGCCACAGGGTTTTTATGGGTGCTGGAAATCCATGAAAGCACTTGAATTTTAATGTGGTGTTTTCAAGGTTTGAAATGTGCTTTGATTTTGCATAAAGTGCTTGAAACTGCCTGATTTTTGCCTTGGAAAAGGTATAGGAACCCTGAGGCCAAAGTTATAGAGGTAGAGGAATGTTTTGTATACAAGAGATTACACAGACTTATTGTAATACTGCAGGCAAATAATGTGATTTGATCAAAGAAGTAAAACACAAGATAAGTATCAGATTAGTGATTTCATTTTAGTTTACAGTTACGTTGTAATGTGTCCCTAATTACCCTCTAATTAAATATATTAAGGACTGAACAGTGGGAAGTTTAGTTAAGTTTGCAGTACACTATTGTTGAAATGTGTCCAAAATTGCCTTTTAATGAAGTTTAATAAGGGTTCAATAAAAGGTACAATTTGATAAAAAAGTACGACTTGTTGCATGTTATTAGTGCACTGTAAAATTAAGTGCTACTATTATTTCTGTCTCCTTCCCTTTTGTGCCTTTTTAAGCCTAAAATAGCTTGTTTATCTATGTACAGTATAATATTCTTTCCTGTATGTCGAGGAATGATCTGAGTGACCTCTGTCTTAATTTGCACCAGCTTTTTAAACAGTTCGGCTTGTGTTCTTTTTAATTATCTGTGATCCCGGATAGAAATAATTTCTGGCAACAAGCAGCAGCGTGACACAGTCTGTCATCTTGTCCAAATAGTTTCTCAGTCAGGAGTTAATACCGGCCTCTAAGACAGGCTCTGTTCATTACCATATTGTAATTAAGACAATAAACTTCAGCTGAATGAACGCAAGGTGACACTTGTGCTTCTGTGTAGGTTCTTGCTCACAACAACCTCTCCCTCGTGTAGAGGTGATGACCTGCATTCATTAATATTTAATTTTAAAATACAACAACTCCCCCCTCTTTTTTTCTGACTCAGACACATGCAGGTCCTCTAACCTCTCTTCCCCATGCCCTTTTCACTGTAATGAGCTTTCTGTATAACCAGTGGTGGAAAAAGTATTCAGATCCTTTATTTAAGTAAAAAAAAATACTAATACCATACAGTATAAAGACTCCACTACAAGTAAAAGTCCTGCATTCAAAACCGTATTTAAGTAAAATTGTGTATTAAGTAGGTATTATCAGCTAAATGTAATTAAAGTATGAAAAGTAAAAGTACTCACTGTGCAGTAAAATGGTCCCTTTCAGTGTTTTACTATTATAAATTAAGTTTTGGATTAATAGCACTGCTAAGTCCAAGAAACTAAAGAGAAATCTGAAAACACTGGGAAGGGGCAGGACTTGACAAACTGACACAGAAACAGAGAAACACCAAAAATAAATATACAAGGAAGTAATTAGGCACAGGTGAAACAAAGGTTGTCAACAAAGGTGGGAAAAAGACAAAAATAGGAAGTAAAACCAACCAAAACTGACTCTTTCAAAAATAAAATAAGAAATAAAAGTGAAACCCAAAACCATGACAGGCTGAGCTCATTTAACTCCCTCATACTCAATCAACAGCAATGCATCATATTTTAGATCATTATCATATGTTCGTAGTGTTGTTGTCCCACAAGAACCACATATCTCTAAAAAAATCAACTTTTCATGGTGTCAGAAGAACAGGCATTTTTCTGCTTTGTGACGATGCATGATGCAGCTGATTCAAGAGGGGTTTTAAATAGTTCATTTAGCTTCAGAAGTAAAGGTATTTTATCAGTTCATACAGGAACACTTCATCCTTCAGGTCCAAAATCAAGTGTTTAGAATGTCTATTTGCACGTGGGTGAGAAGCAGCAGCTATTCAGTTATCCACACCACTTAGTTTAGCTATAAATAGCCCTGAATTCACTGTTAACAAGAGGCTGCAGTGGCTGAATAGGTTAAGCACAGGACTCCCCTGCAGGGAGTGGGGTTTGAGTCCTGTCCTGGAATAGAAGGAATTTACTCTAGTGTGAAATTAGAAGTCAGTGTAAACTACATTTTTAGACTTGGTGGACTTATTAAATTATTATTACATTATTATATTGTATTATTATTATTATTGTTGTTATTATTATTATTATTATTATTATTATTATTATTATTATTATATAATTATTATAAGTTTTTGGTTGCTGTTTGGTTAGATGTAGGAGAAGATCATGGTTTGTCTCTCCAGTGTGGGTGCAAATTGCATTTTTGGCTATGGACACAGGTGTGCTTGTCTCTGCCATGCCTGGTTATATACAGCTGTGTGTAAATAAACATATTGGCTGTTGCACCCTGAGTGCAAATAGCCACATGGGTTTTTTCCACTCAGGGTGCAAACAGCCACTTGGGCTATTCCACCCTGGATGCAACTTGCCTCAGTCTGCCAAATCAAAATCACCAGTTTTGGAGACACACGGTTTCCACTGGACAGGAAGCATATGAACAGTTGTAATCTGTTAAGTAACTAAAGCTGTCAGACAAATGTAATTGAGTAAAAAGAACAAGATTTGCCCTGAGATATAGTGGAGTAGAAGTATAAAGTTTCACAAAAGGGTACCTCAAATCTGTACTTGAGTACTGTATTTGAGTCAATGTTACTTTTCATCACTGTATCTAAGCAGCAGGTTAACCAAGTGAAACCAAAAGTAGCTTGTAACCTTGCTGCAGAAGAGAAGTCTGTGCTGCTCAGTGACTGCTGCCTTCTTCTGGTTCGATGGTTTATCTGACACAGGGGGTTCTGGGTCTTATAATAGAAAGTGAGTATTCCTACAGGGGGCTCTGAGCCAAATCAGAAGGTCAGATGGAACAAGTCTTCACTTACTATCAGTGTTAGCTTTGAGCTCTGTGCCAAGTCCCCCTGGTTGAATCTGGCAGTGCCCTGTAGCTGTGTGTGTGTGTGTGTGTGTGTGTGTGTGTGTGTGTGTGAGTGAGTGAGTGAGTGAGTGAGTTTGTGTGTATGCAGGGTGTGGTTCAGTGGCTCCCTGAGATTATTTGCCTTATCAATTAGATTAGCTGCTATGTGCCGCTGGACTGGCTTGGGCGTCTGCCTCGCAGTGGGACATGGCATCATGTAACTCCATGTCGAGCTGCTCTGGAGCCACATGAGTGTGTAAGTCTTTGCAGCGCTGCAGCATTATGCTTGCTCTAGTTGTTTAGATCAACACAAGGGTTATTTTTAGGAAGAGTCTTTGTGTGATGTTTCTGTGAGTATATGCACATATATGCTGTGTGTAAACACAACAAAAACATAAACACAGCCCTTATGTTTTTGCTCCCATTTTTAATGAGTTGGGAAAAAAAGACTTCTTCTGTGCACACAAGCAGTTTATTTCTCTAAAATTCTGCTCACAGATTTGGTCAGATCCATGTTAGGGAGTACTTCTCCTTGCCAAGATAATCCATCCACCTGACAGGTGTGGTAAATAGAGATGCTGATTAAATGCTGATTATTGCACAGGTGTGCCTTGGTATGGTCACAATAAAAGGACACTCTAAATTGTGAAGTTTGATCTTGAAAAAAGACATTTATTAGGCACTGAACGGTGGCTATTTCACCTAGGGCTACAGATACCAATATTTTCTCAGGAGAGCAAAATCATGAGCCGCTCTACACTGCCCTCTAATCTTAACTCTAACCAATCACTCCTCATTCCTAAACTTAATCAACCAAACCAATGAAGGCAATGAGCACCAATCAATCAGAGGCATAGTAGGATCGGTCATGATTTTGCCCTCCTGAGGAAAAAAAAGGTATCTGTGGCTCTGTGTGAAATAGCCACAGTTCAGTGCCTAACAAATGTTTTCTTTAAAGAAAACTGCACATTTGAAGCATCCATAAAGCTACCTGTAAAATCTAATGCAATTCAGCACAACAGCTCTGCCATTAATTATATTTTCATGAGCTTTAAAGGGTTCAGTTTTTGTTAACAGAGAATGAACTGAGTGAAATCAATTATATGTCTATTACTAAGGTCATAGTTTAAAATTACAGTCTAGGATTTGTCCAAGCTGTTTGTAAACACACCGGAAATATAGATTATTTGTTAGTCTTATTCCCAGGATATCAAATACCAGCATTTTGGGAATATTTGAAGCACCTCTGAATGTGATGTACATGTCGACGACGACATAAAAAACCCTGAACATTACAGGCAACATGAATTGTATATAAACTCAAATCCTGATCCAAATACATCTGACACACATTGAGCATGGTGCTGGATGTACAGATGGATCAAGAATGAGTATAGATGATAGATGTTTAGAGAGATGAGTGAAGTCCTTCTTGCACTGTTTAAATCAAATTCCAGCATTAAGCTGTAAGCTGCACAAGCTTTACATCTCAGTTTCCAACATGTTTCATCTATAGGCCTTAGCTGTCTGCTGTAATCATGTTATAATCTTGAAATCCATCCAAATCCCTAGAAATCTGCTCGCATGCTGTACATCCTCGAGGGGTCCAGATGTATACAGTACATACATGAGCAAACACCCTCTCTAACCCACTTATTTATACACACAGTTGCTTAAATTACTCACTGCCTTATGTAAAGTGATGATTAACACAGTGTTTGACTGAAATTCACCACACAGAATTGCCTCTTGCTCTCCTGTTTTGGAGTTGGTGCTGTCGTTTACCCTCAAATATTTAAAATGTGCTGTATTCATCACATGTGTGCATCCTGTGGTGAAAAACCAGATCACAAAACATCACATGAAGACTGAAAACATTATTTATTGACCTTTTTTTTTTGCAGAAAGTAAGTCAATCACATTGGATGCCTGAAAAAAAAAACAGGTTGGTTTGAGGCTTCCTGTTGTCTTCCTGAGTCTGTCGCTAAGCAGGCCTCCTGCCGTCACCATGGCACTGCATTACTGTTGCTATGGTTTCCTTATCTGCAGGATGTGGTTCAACCAGGCCTGCCATATTTAGTCTTCTCCTCCAGAGTGCCAGCCTACTGCTGATGCTGACAGCAACACAAGAGTGCACTCAGCTGTCTCTTTGCTGTTCTTTTTACATTAAAGTCTGCACCAACAATTGAGCTTTACTGTTAAAAAAAAAACCCATGGATTCATTCTTTCAACAGTTTTCAGCTTTAACATAGCATGTATTCAAAGCACACTTGGATTTACATTCCTTTTTTCCATCACATGTGGTGTTTCGTAAGAAAAAAGAAATGCTGCAGCTCAAAAACTCTAAATTCCTGTTCTCCTCGGGAGTAATCCTCTCGTTACTCCAGATACAATAGCTGCAAGATTAAATACTGTGATGTCAAAGTGAGATTATCATGGCTCTTAAGGCCTGAGGATGCCGTGTCATGAACTCATCTTAACCTCTTTTTCCTTTGTTCTTCCACACAGTTGGCAGATAACAACATCAAACATTACAGTAATCCTGAACTCTCGGTGGGTGCCAGAAACAGTGGAGAAAAACAACATTTGACATGAAAGAAAAGAATTTGGTTTGTGACATACGGACCAAGCCAATGAAACAACATATCTCACGGTTAGATGTATGTATGTATATAATTCTGATCATAGAAGTGTTTTAGCTTATAATCAGTAATATTTCTGAGTTTTTTTAAATAAAGAAACAATAATACATAAGTACATCTTTCAGCTCTACAAGAGAGTCAAATCACTGCAGCTTTCAGTGGGAGAAAAAAAAGTGATATAATTACACTGTTCAGCAGGCACTTCAGTCCTCTCTGCTGCAGGTTGTGTTGGTGTGATGGACAGAAATATGGCTTCAATCATTTTCTACCTCAATCAGCAAAACACTAACTGAACTGGTTTTAAGATTTCTGCTTTACCCTTCATATTTAGCATTGTTTGTCCTTTAATTGAACAAAGACGAGGGAATCAAATGGCAAAAGCAAAGAGAGGCCGATTGTTGCTGGAGGGCAGTCATGCAGCATTGAAGAGTTTGTACCCAAATATAGACAGAATATCATGGAAAAGGTCAGGCCCTTTTAAAGCTAAACTCCAGAGGATAGAAGATCATTAGATTAGTGGGTTGTGTCCTGCACAGTAGTTTATCAGCTTCATTGCTGCAGTAAACCAAATATATAGATCAGCCTGTGTATGTGCTTTGCATTAATATGATTTCAAAGTGCAGATCCAGGCTAGTGCAATAGTATTTTAGGCTTTTATGAGTGGATGAATGTAGATATGCATGCATGTTGTGTACAGAATACACCTTGAAAACCTGGGGCTGCATTACAGAAATGTCTGATCATAAGTCTTAACATAAGAAGAGTCTATGATAGGATGTTTCCCAAATTGGTTACAGAAGCAACTCTTTTCAGGAATCCCTTCTTATCTTACTTCCCTTTCCTAACCTGAGACAAAACAGGATATCTTATCTCAGGTTAGGAAATCCAAAAAACATTGCTTATCAACTTTTATGTCTGTTACCAAGCAACCAGCACTACTTACCTCAGCTCGTCAAGCTAGAAACTTTGTAAGAATTTTTTTAATTTTTAATTGTTTTTTTTCTTTTTTTTTAAATTTTTTTTTATAAACATACTGAAACATACATGGAGAAAATTTAAATTAAGTTTAAATTTGACAAATACAACTGTTAGTTAACACTACCATTAGCTACTGTTAGCGAACAGTAGCTGCTGTTAGTAAGTAAGCAAATACTACAGGCGGAAAAGTGAAAGTCAGAGGAGCTTAACAGTTATCCTAAAGCTAGGAGAGTTTTCTTTGGGAAGTTAGGATGCTTGTGAAACACACTTTTCCTTTGTTTGGATAGTTGACTTCGGAACTGCTCATCTCTAGTGGCTTTTTTCCTCAAACCTAATTTCCATGGTTACCAAACAACTAAGACAGGACCTGCAAGTTAGGTCATTTTGGCAACATCTATTTACAACAATGCTCACTAAATAAAATAAAGACAGTGGGCTAATATAGCAGACATATTCTCCACCAAATCCAGCATCCATTGTGTAAAAGCTATAAAAGAACAACCACACAGATTAAAGTTAACTAACACAACTGTTAGCTACTGTTAGCAATCACTCCCACTACTGTTAGCAAACAGTACTGTTTGCTAGTTAGCCACTACTACAGGTAGAAAAGTTAAAGTTAGGACAGCTTAACATCCTATCCTAAGTTAGGAGAGTTTATTTTTAGACTTTACACTTTTCCTATCTTTAGTTAGGATAGGAACATTGCCTAAGGAATCGTTCATCTCTAATGGATTTTTTTCCTCACATCTCAACCCTAATTACCATGGTTACCAGACAGTTAAGACAGGATCTACAAATTAAGAAGAAATTTTGTAACACCTGTCAAGAAGTCTCAAGATGCTCTTATTATGGGAAATATACAACAACGTTAACTCAGAAGATTAAAGAAAGAGAGTGGGCTAAGATAGCAGTCACCATACACAACCATATCCAACATCTATTTTCTGTAAAAGCAATAAAAGAGCAACATACAGATTAAAGTTGGCTAATACTACTGTGTGTTAGCTAATGTTACCTTTAACCACTGTTAGCTAACACTAATGTTACTTACTGTTAGCTCACACTACCATTAGCTACTGGTAGCTGCAGTACAGTTAGGTAGGCTACATTACTGTTAGGTAAATTAGCAGCAGGTGGAAAAGTTTAATGGTTATCTTAAAGTTTGAACAGTTTCCTTAGTTATGATGCTTGTGAAATACACTTTCCCTTTTTCAAATGGCTTTTTTTTTAATTACCATGGTTACCAAACAATAAAATTGGATTAGGAAGTTTCTGCAATCTGTTGTAGATTTATGGCTACAATATTTAATACCACTGAAAGACTTGAAGTGAACCACTGCATCCTCTGAATGGGTCCAATTGTCATCTTCAGTCTAAGACTGGGGAAGTAAAAATAATGCAAGTACTGATGTGTAACAAATGAAATGAAATAGCTCTGGTAGCAGCTGCTAAGCAAGATTATATAACACACGACAAAGACAGACTGTCTCATTGTTCTTCTTAAGCTTTAATAAAACTGTTTAGCATTTACATGTCAATATGCGCACAGTGTGTTTTGTTTGTTTAGCTCCTGCAATCAAAAGCAAAATGCATAAAGCCTTGTTGCATGATGAGTTTGTTAGGCCTTCTTCCCAAATGACAATAATGTGCTCATGCTCATTGTAGTGTAGGAGGGAGTGACTCACGCATGCGTATCAAAGCCTCTGCTCTGGCAGCGCAAAGTGACTGCTGGAAAACAAAGGCAGTGAGCCGCGGCTGGGAAATGTCATCAGTCATCTTTAATGGAGGAAACAGACTTCAAAACAATCAATAGTCTCTTTCTTTGAGAGCTGAAATAAGAGGAGTATTATCACTGTTTCTGCCGTTTGTGTGCGAACCAGACTCGCACCAGCAAGTGAGTGAATCGGCTTTTGTGAATCCACAGGTTCCTTTTCTTCGCTTGTGTTCTGATTCTTCTGGTGCTTTCTGGATGGATCTGGGCTGAATGACTGCAGCTGCGGACGAAGGACTGCTATATTTCTCCGAGTGGAGGAAATAATGAAGTTAGTTCTTTCCTGATAGATGATGAACGGCGAGTCAGGGGGTTTGCTGGAAGGCTTAAACTCACAGATGAGCACGTAAAGACTCCATAGCCTCCTTTCTACAACTTTTATACATTTTCTAGTGTGAAAGCCTGCCTTTTCATAGCAGACAGTTTGGATTTTCAGTCGAAGTTACCTGCGCGCTCATCTACCGAGGAGAGGCGCTGTCCGTGGTCCTGAAGTCATCCCAACAACTCCTCATATCTCAGTCCTGCTGCGGGCCTCCTGTGAAGAAAAACTTTAAGCAGCAGTCAGAGGGACATTGTCCACCAGCAGCTCCACTCAGAGCTGAATATGGTAACTCTAACCAGAGTTCATCTGCAAACTTTGGTATTTTTGGGTTTTGTGGGTAAGTATAACTCTGCAACATGCTACATGTCTTGTTTGGCGGTGAATGTTACATGTCTTACTCTATTCAGATGTTCAGCTACACAGATGTGTTTTCACAGACCTTGTTAATGATAATAATAATAATCATAAACTTTATTCATATAGCACCTTTCATACAAAAAGAGTGAATCAAAGTGCTTTACAGGGGAAAATAGAACCAAGCACATAAGATAAGCAAGATAAAATAATATAAGTAATTAAAACAATAAAAAAAACAGCATTTCAATAAAAGCATAAAACAGGTAAAAGGCATAAATAGTTTAAAAATAAAATTAAGATGAGCAAGATCATGCAAATAAGTTTTGAGTTGATAATAATGATAAACTGCATTTATACAGAACCTGTCATACAAGAAAATGCAACTCAAAGTACTTCACAGGGGAAAACAAAATCAGACATAGAACAATACAAGTAATAAAAACAATCTTTAAATAAAAGGATCAATCATGTAAATAATAATAATAATAATACATTAAACTTGTATAGCGCTTTTCAGGACACTCAAAGACGCTTCACAATGGGAGAAAAGAGGCATAAAAGATCAAATTAATTAAAAGCAAGATAAAAAAGTCTTGAGTTGATAATAATAATAATAAACTTTATTTATAGAGTGCATTTCATACAAAAAATACAAGTCAAGGTGCTTTACAGGAGAAAATAAAAACCAGACATAAGAAAAATCAAAAACAAGTAAAATGGCATTAAAATGCTTTTAAAAAGATATCAAATAAAACAGTTAAAAAGGTTAAATTAACTAAAAGAAAGTTCATAAAAATAAGTCTTGAGTTGATAATAATAATAATAGGGATAAACTTCATTTGTATAGAACTTTTCATACAAAAAATGCAACTCAAATTGTTTTACAGGGGAAAATCAAATCAGACACATGAAAAAAACAAAAAAAAAACAATCTTTAGGTAAAAGCATAAAACAGGTAAATGGACATAAAAAATATATATACAAAATAAACAGGTAAATTTAAAGCTACTACAAGCAACTTTAATATTTTATTGATTTTGGAGGCCCCTGTGGACAAAAGTGGTAGTGTTTCTACTGTAATCATAATAACATACTACTCACTACAACTTTTTCTGTGAAAATGTAAACACAGGCACATTTGATCTAATTTCAGAGAATCTGACCCAGTAGCAGACATTAAGAATAACTATACACAAACAGTCAATCTTCTCGCTGATGGTCTCGTTTGTTTATATAGGTCACATAGAGGCATCGGTATTAAAACTGTTTAATTACAAGTTAAAAACTCTTTATAGACGTTTTAATTAAAAGCAAGATAATAGAAATAAGTAAATCATCAACAGAACTTGCTTGTCTTCTCTGTGGTGGGAGTATGTGGTACATATAATGGTTTGTGACCCTTCCAGCTGGCTGTGAACTCAAAACCCAGTTTCAGAGCTGCCCCACTGATGGCTGCTGCCCAGTGCAACACATCCCCACTGTTGTCAGCATTTAAGTGAATAAATCGATCCTTTGAACAGAGGACACCAGGGTTAAGCTTTCCCCTCTTTCCTTCTGCCTTTTTCTCATTTCCTCCATGTCTCTCCCTTCTCTATTTTCTCCCTGTTTCTCCTCTGTCCTCTGTCCATGTGTTTGTATGAGCCCTCAGTAGAAAAAAAAAAGATGAGATGGAATCGATGTTGTCACTGTCTGCCCAGGGGGGGCTTTGGCTTATATAAGAGCACTGGACCCAGCACAGTCACACAAAGACATATCCATGTGGCGAGCTCACTGAGATTACTGCCTCACCTCACTTTACAAGGAATCTTTGTGTTTAAAATCCCTCAGTTCCTTCCCTCCATGTTCCTGCCTCCTTCTAATTATTTTATATCTTGTAATGCCTTTACTCATCAATCACTTCTTTCTCTTTCCTTCCTGCTTGCCCACAGTCGTCCTCCTACACTATCCACAGCGGTTCCTGCATCCAACACTCCCTCGCTGCATTTATTCCTCCCACTGCCAGCTAATACTAATGGGCAGAGGCCATCATTAGTGCTTACTGGCCTGGATGATCGTGGATTTGCTATCAGTATTGTGACTCAAGTCTCTCCAGTGCTCACAGAGCTGTATAATTGAATTTATGTCTTTTTAATGCTTACTGGGTTTTGTGTCTGGTTCAATGTTGGATTCAGTGTGAGCGCAGAGATGACCTCAATAAGACTGGGCCATGAGTTTATTAGTACAGATAAGAACCGTGCCTGTCACAGCAGCGTGTGTTGTTCTCACAGTCACTGAAGAAAGGCTGAAAATGTCATCCAATACAATTTGTACATGATGAATTATAGCTGCGTCTTTCAGCACTTTTGCTTTGAAACGCTTTCGCATTCACTCTCAGGCAGCTGTTTTGTTCAGGGATGTGTACTAAAGAGCTATGTAATTACTGATAAACACCTAAAGGGACAGATCACCTCAAAATCAAAAATACATATTTTTCCTCTTACTTGTCATGCCATTTATCCAACTGGATTGTTTTGGAGTGAACTGCAGAGTCATGGAGATATCAGCTGTAGAGATGTCTGCCTTCTCTCCAATATAATGAAACTAGATGGCACTCGCCTTGTGGTGCTCAAAGCACCAAAAAAAATGTTTGAAAAATTCAAAACCAGCATCTCCTTCCAATAATTAGCCTGTTCACTCAACATAATCCACATGTGAGAAGTTTCACATTTCAAACACATTTTGACTGGCAGATGACTTTAATCCTTTACAATTTTTGTTTTAATAAATTGATTGAATATGGAATAAATAAAAAAAATTACCCTAACTGGGCAAGTCAGCTGGCTTGTTAACTTGCGCATCCACCCCCTGATTGGGTAATCCAAGAAAAAAGCCAGGAACATAATTATAGTGTATTTCTTGGTGTGCCTGCTCAAGGGTTTGAGGTAGAATGTGCAGGATTTGTCAGCTGCTGTTTGTAAACACACCAGAAAAATAGTGGATTATGGAGTCTCATTCCCTGGTCTTCAAATACTGACTCTGTTGGGACCAGAGCACAGCAAAATAATGAGAAAATAAGACAATGCAGGCAGAGGGCTCTGCAGATGTAGACTCCACCACACACTTCTAGTGGGTCACAAATGAAGACTGGCAGGGATTCTTTTTGTGATTATGTATTGTGTTTGTTTTTTGAAGGAAAATCCAGCATAGTATCCCTTTAAACATGAACATTTTACCAGAGCTTTCATCAGAGTAGCTGCTGAGCTAAATGTGTGTCCATTCACCTTCAGTCCACCTGAGCCGGTCAGTATGTGTCGATGTGCCGTCGGGGACAGAAGCAGTCCTGGGCAAAGCCATGAAGTTGACCTGTATTGCCTGTAAGAAGAGGGAGGAGCTCAAAGCAAAGACACGTGTGAATTGGTTCTACATGCCATCAAAAGACCCTGACATCCCACCCAACAAAACTCATGTGGGTTTCTGCTACATTGTTTTATATGATTTGACATGTGGTCTGTGTCGATATTTAACGCAGGTCTGCTTGCCCTTCCTCTCCTTTAGATATACAGGTATGAGAATGACACTCCAAGTGACTTGGAGGGACCATTTAAGGGCCGTCTGACCTGGAATGGGAGCCAGGACTTGCAAGACGTCTCCATCGAAATCACCAATGTCACCTTTGATGACAGCGGCGTCTATGAGTGCCAAGTAGAACGCAAGTTTGAGTTTGACTTTGACTTCGCTCCTACTTTCACCACCACCAGGGAAATCAAGTTGAGGGTCAAAGAGAAAGGTGGGGCTAATAGTTTTCTTCTGTCTTCCATGTTATTCACCCTGTTATGGGCTCAGATTTAGCCAAATGCTTGGTTGCAGCCCAGTGTTAAGTAAAGCTTCGATTCTGTGCTGAGATTAATCAGTTTCGCGGGGTTATTCCAGAGCTATACATGAGGTTTTTCAAATGTCAGGCTTGAGTTTGCCACACTTTGCAGGCAGTGGCAAGCCTCCGTGAGGTTACTGAAAATGAATATCAGTCCTAAGAGCTCTCCAACTCAAATCTGATATGAGGCTGTTGTTTTCAAAGCCTTTCCCCCAGTTTATCCAATCTGCTGCATCACAAATTAGTTGTATTTCAACATTTTCAGAATTAAAAAGGCAAGAAATGCTTTCCAGCCCCCCCCCCCAAAAAAAAATCCAATTCATATTTGGCTTTAAAGGGATAGAATTTAGATGGCGGTTGGCACGCTCCTATGCAGCCACCTAAGTGAACACTATATTTATAATATTGTCACCACTTTACCTTGCTATCAGAGAACCTTTTCTGAGGGGAAACCACCATTACAGAAGCCAAGTATCGCTCTTCCAAAGCTGCCAGGCTCCATTGACAAAATCAGTCTGTGTTTTAAAGGGTTAGTGCAGAAGTCACACAATAACACAAATAAACTAATCAACAGATGCAGCAATACACCAGCAATTCCTGTGTTCTGCAAAGGTAAAATTAATGTTTTTGCCAAAGGAATCTGGTTGCCCTGGAGAGAGCATAATTGGCTTATATCCTTCTTGTCAGAACAGGCTGTCTGACAGCAAGGTAAAGCAGCAAAAATATAAATATAGCTTATACTTAAACTGATATAGATTTTTTTTGTAGATGGTCTTTTTTAGGTGTCTAAAGTATTTTTTGCGGCTGACCCTGTCCACAGCAGTACATTGTTTAGTTTCCTACAGAATCAGATCAGAATCAGAAATACTTAAAATTGTTGATGTTACAGGTGCTCCCATTCAAGAGTAGACAGTATGTAAAAATATATATATATATGTATAAAAATATGTACATTCTACTACAATATATAAAAGAAATAATACAATAACAATAATAACAAATATATATAATAAGAAGTGTTTAAAGTTGCACATGCCTTATCTACAATATATAATAGCAATATAAAAATATAAAACTGCAATATGTAGAAAATATAAGATGAATAGGAATATGATAATGGATGTAAGAACTGTGTACAAAAATGTACAAAAATGTGCATCAAGCTGTAATTATGTATAACACTTTTGTATGTATTGCACAAGCTATTGTAAATTCAAATCAGTATTGCACACGTGAATTACGTGAGTTCATGTGAGTTATTGTATGTGAGTCAAATGGTGCACGGTTTGAGTATAAATAGGGAACAAACCATGAAGTTATAGTTGTAGTGAAATAAGACCAGGACGAGTCTATTGACTCTGAGTGCTGGCAGTTTGATGGCCACAGGCAGAAATAATTTCCTGTGGCGCTCTGTGGTCCATTTAGGAGGAATGAGTCTTTGACTGAAAGTACTCTTGTGACTGACCAGCATATTGTGGAGTGGGTGTGAGACATTGTCCAAGATTGACCATAGCTTGGACTGATTGCCTTTACTCCTGCTGCTCTCCTGCTTCTACAAACTGGGTGCATGCTGACCACCATCTATGTAGCTAATACACTGACAATGCATAAGAACCTCGTACAACTCCTATCCTAACTATCCTTTTAATATAAACGTCTAATATAGATATTTTATATCTGTCCAGCATTCGTTGTCCATGTATATTTATCCTGCAAGCTTCTCAATATCAGCAGAACTGATTTATGTTTACAGATGTTCACAGAACTGAGGCAAATTTAATAAAAAGCGTTTGCTTTGCAGATGCAGGGCAGCAAAATGCATCAATCATAAAGTCAAATATTGCTTACAGTGTATAAAAGCAAAGACTTTAAATTCATCCGTGTACAAAATATATATTAACCAAAAAAGGACAGGCCCACCCAAGGGAACATGTGCATATTAAATCTGCAGTAGCACACTCTGAGAATTAAAGGTGCTAACTAAAACCATAAAGGGTTCTATTTCTTCTGGTTCTTGGTAGAACCTTTTTATAAAGGTTCCACTTGGAATCCTTTCAAAAAGTTCTGTCAAGAACCCAGCATAAAGGGTTGTACTGAGGTTCTACATGGACACTTCTATGTTGTACTGGCTTCAACCAGAACTCTCCCTGGGGGTTCTATTCAGAACCTTTCCACTTCCTGGGTGCCAACAACAAACCCACCCAAGGGGTTCAACCGAGAATATTTTAATAATCCAAGAGTTTTATCTAGAACTCACAAATAAGGGTTCTACAATCTTTTTATATTCTTAAGGGTTTTATCTAGAACCCAGCCAGGGGGTCCTACCTAAAACCTTTTTATAATCCAATATTTTTATATTTTACTCACAGAGGGGAGTTCTACTGAGAACTTTTTTGTATTCTTAGGGTTTTTGTCTAGGATACACTCAGAGGATTCTACAGAAAACCATTTTATATTCCAAGAGTTTTATCTACAGTAGAACCAACTTAGAGGGTTCTATCAATGACCTTTTTCTACTGAGAACCTTCTCATATTCCAAGAGTTTTATCAAGAACTCACAAAGGGGGCTCAGAACCTTTTTATACCCTTGACAAACCCTTGACGAAAGAGTTCTTTCATGGATTTCTACAATGCCTAAGAACTCTTTCTTCCAAAAAGGGTTCTTTGGATGAAAAGAGTTCTAAATGGAACCCTTAGTCTTACAAAGAACCCCTGAAATGCCCTGTCTTGGAAAAAAAGGGTTCTTCAGAAGCAAATGGTTCTGGATAGAAGCTCAGACTTTCATGCAGAACCCTTTTGGAACCCTTATTTCTAAGAGTGTAGTGGTATGATATAGCTGTACACAGGCAGTGTAATATGCTGGCAAGGTTCAGCTCAGGCGTGTTGATTTACAATCCCTCCTGGTAGAAACACCAGTCTGTGCTGTGTTGACTTCTGTGTATTGAGTGTTCTCTCTGTGCTGTACATGCCCCTCCTTCGACGTGTTTACCAGACCGCTTCAAGTGCATTTGATTATATATTTCCAACTCGCTGTTGTTTTCACTAAGTGATGCATCAGTGTGAGGGCAGTCCGCCACTAACAACACCACTTTCCTTCTCTCCCCTTTGTGTTGTGACTGTACTGAAGAGGAATAATCGTGTGTTATGTTTTGTCTGCCTTTATTGTCCATCAAAGCTTTCTTCTGTTGTCAGTGAAGGGGTTAATTCAAACCAACTACTTTGCTATCTAATATGAGGGGTAATGTATTCTGCTTCCTGAATGCTTGGCTTGCTGAATGTGTCATTTTCCACCTTGATCGAATATACAAAACAACATGTATATTTGGAACGACTTAATTCTGCCCATTCCTTTAACTTTACATTATTCAAATCTGCTTGCACGTGGTATATAGTTCACTATCAGAGGCATATAAAGATTAGGCTAGTGTATCCCAGAGTGCAAATTGGATTATGATTATCCTCCGAAGTGCAACTTTCAAAAATATACTACAGTTTGATCTTCTATACATATTTAAAAGCCTCTCCCTCACATCCCATACAACCGTGGTATCAAATTTCACAAAGCCGTCAGTCAGTATAGTGTAGATTATAGCTCGGGCATCATGTTACAGTAATGATGTCCATAGCAGTAGAATGGATTAGCTCACGGCAAACATATCTGTGCTTCCCCATCTCAGGGATTATGTTACACTAACAGCCTCTATTTGCAGAGGCTGCAGAATCAAATCAGTGAAAGCTGTCAACTGTCTGGTCAGCTGGCTTTCTGGAATTTGGTACACACTCACTGGCACAGTGGTTCACAGTGGCTCATAATGATCCCCCTGTGAAAAATATGAAAGGATAGGTTCACAGTTTTTCAAGTCTGTCGTGTTTAGACACTTAAATGTATTTTGAAGCAGTATTTGCTTGCTGTAATCCTTCCTCTTGTTCATACTCGCCATTAAAAGATCCCTTTCTAATGCATTTTCTGCGTAAGTGATGGAGAAAATCTGTAGTCTTCTGCTGATTCATCGCTCTCGTCAAGGCCACCAGACTCCATTTACAGAAACGGTCATTTTAAAATCATGAAAAATACTTGATTCAAACTTTATACAAACAAAATCGAACTCATCAAAAATATCTTTAGGTCTTCATACACTGTTCCAACAATCACCATCTCTGGATTGGTCAAAATAAACCTTTAAATCCCCGAGATAGATGAGAGGGAGTGAGCAGCAGGGAGAAACGGCATGTACAGCCACAATATTTTCATATCTAACATGGGTTTATTTCAACCAAACCAGAGTTTGGTGATTGTTGGAGCTGTGGAAAGACAAACCAAGATGGGTTTGGTGAGTTTTATTTTGTTTCTGTCCAGTATGAATAAAATGTGTCTGTTGATAATAAAATTATTGTTTCTGTAAATGGAGTCTGGTGGTTTTTGCAAGATCAATGAACCAGCAGTTTATGGTTCGACAAAAAGGATCTTTTTCTGTAGCGATCCTTTCCACAATGTTGTCAGACGTTTAGAATAGCAATCTGAACTGGTCTTGACCAATGCTGAACCAATTTCAAAAATTGTCCCGTCACTTATACATAGAAACATTAGAAAATATGGTCCAGATTGGAAAATACTGATGTTACCCTTATGCTTCAGCAGTCTGAATCAGAAAAAATATCTACAAAAGTTACTCTTTCTGTTGCTATTCTTATACCACTGCCAAGGGAAGAAACTTTGGAAGATACCCAACTGATTTGATGAACTTATTTTTGCACAGGACTGTGAATCTGGTCCAACACATAGACTGCGAGCCCTGTTTCAGTGTTGATATTGGTATTGCTTTAAGACGGACTCCGAAAAAATGTGAACCTATCCCCTGTAACTTTGAATGAATTAATTATTATATTATTTGTCAGATATTGGTAGACATAAAACCAAAATATAACCCAAAATATGAAATATAAACTTAAAATCTGTGTCATGCCCTGAGAACCACTGAGACTTTGCACATATCCATTTAATTTCATATTTAAAGGAACCCTGTGGAGTTAGTTTTTGATGACTAGTAGGGCTATGGAGCAAACTTTTACATGCAGGTCGCCGTTTTATACACCAGTGTGAACACATGGACACTATTCCTCTGATGGACAGTTGTTGATGGCACCAATAAACATAGCAATGCAGGAACACCAGCACTAAAGAAGACTGTTCACAAGCAAATATGGATGGAGAGTATGTACAATTTAAAATACTCTTCAAGTTTCCATGAAATGGCTATTTGCTACCACATTGTTACATGTTTCCTGTAAAAACAGGCAGATAGGGAGAGACTTGTTGTGGAAATTGATTGACGTTCACTGTGGCCGGTCGAGCTGAATTTGGGTTAGACCCACTCCTGCCATGCAGCTATACCAATCGTCTTCCTGTGCATGAAGCTTCCAGTGAAGACTGCCAGACCAGGACCAAACACTCTGACTCTAAGACTACCAGAGGCCAGGTGGACAACAGGGAATATAGTACAGAGGTGGTTTTCTCATTGAATTTAGCCCCTGGCACCCAGCTAGCTACACACAGTTAGCAACAGTTAGCTATGCTAACTATGCAAACTAGCTAAACTAGCTAAACTAGAAAACCAGCAGCTAACAGACAGTTATAGTTACAACTACTTTAGCAACAAGTAAAGCTATTTCCACCTTGAACCTCCATAAATTAGTCGTATTCATGGAGGCAGTGTTCAGTCCCCGTCTGGCCATGTTCACTGAGCTGCTGCTTCCATCACCTGCTAACAGCAGCTACTTTAGAAAAAAGTAACGCTTATGTAAATTGTCCCTGAGGAAGAATAAGAAAAAGAATAATGTTCTCCATAAAATATGATCCAGTTTCTGGTTGATCAGTGAATAAATTTACGTGAGTTGTGCTTTTGTACAGTAACCAATTACCCCATTTCCACTAAAACAGCCCCCAGAAACACACTGCTTCAGCAGCATCATAAAAAAGAAAACTAGAAAGTGCTTCATGGAACAAAAAAATAGTAGTATACACCTCTTAGTGCAGGAAGAGTCATTAGCATTTTTTGTAAATTTTAAGGAAATGACTCTGAAATACTGTTAAGAATATCTACAAAATGACATTTTGTCATTGTTGGACCAGATACTGGGGTAGAGATGATGAATAATGTAAGACATAATAAAAACACTTAAACATCGATTTACCTTTATGGAAATTTTAAAGACCTAATGGAGACACACAATGCGTTCTGGTAACACTGAATGTTAATGTAACTTTTGTTTGTTTATGAGAAAACTCCACAGGGCACCTTTAACTCCCTATAGGTCCTATTATCATTGTACCACAGGTATGGCCATGATGTTTTGAATGCAACACAGTTTGTGCATCATTTGTGCATTGGGATGCACACTAGAAAACATGACTTTGCTTTGCTTGTAGTTCAGCTGCATAGTAAATATTGTACATACTGAGTCGGAGCTGGTCTTTTAGTGAAATTAAAGTAAACAGTTGTAATATACCACAGAAATATGGCCTTCTCTATTATGACTGACAGCTGATTGTGGGTCAGCAGTGTTGCACATACATGGACAAGCTTAGCATACTTTTTAAAACCTGTGAATAAATAGGTCTCCCCTGCTCTGTTAAACACAAAACACATTCAGAGGTGGAATGCCACATACTGAATAAAACATGTTCCTTGCTGTTGTTTGTGCTCCACAGCCAGTACAGACACCACAGCGCTGTACTCTGAGATCATGATGTATGTGCTGCTGGTGTTCTTGACCTTCTGGCTACTGGTGGAGATGGTCTACTGCTACAGGAAGATCTCCAAGTCTGATGAGCAGACCCAGGACACAGCGTGAGTCTCACACAAATGTATAGATGCACAATCAGAAGCAAACATAGTTAAGTACAAGCAGAAATATGCTAATAAACTCTGTGTGTCTTAAACTACCTCATTATCAGCATATCCAGATACATAATTGTTCTAACTTTTTCTTTTTCTATGATTCACAACACAGCTGGCAGTGTGTACCTAATAAGTGGAAGTGTTGCCTGAGTTTCTGCTTCATGTAATAGCAATTTAAAGTTTCAGAAACATGTCAGTCAGTGAGATTTAGTAGGCGATCATGAGATCAGGACAGAGAGGAAGGGAAAGAGCTGGACAGGCAGGCGGACAGACAGACAGACAGAAAGGTAATTGGGTCTGAACTGCATCAGTTTGTAACCCTCCTGCAACAGTAATCTGTCTTTTCACTTAGACTGCCTGACAGGCCTGAATAATTCCAAGCACTGCTGACTGCTCTTTTTTCTAAACAACCCCTTTACAACCTCAGTGGATTTGCAGCTCCATCAGAAAGCCACTTTTTGCGTCACCTTGTCAGCGCTGACAAAGACCCGAGTGCACCCCTATAGTCAGCTCCCACTGGATTGTCACGGTGTTGACGAGGCCAGTTGATCCAGCTTGACAACTTTTGAACAGGCAGTGTATGTACTGAACAGAACAATCACAGATAACACACCGCACATGTGCTGATCCAGTTGTTGTGGCTTTGCAGACAATTAACCTTGATTCCAGATCTGACTCCTGCAGTGACGCATACAGCTCAAGCTCTGCACAATGTATTTCTAACATTATGTTTTCAGAAGAGTTAAATATACAGGGGCTAAGCATTGTAATAAGATTAAATAGTCAGGTGTTTTGTTTACCATGTTGTTTACCATGGGAACAAAGGGTGACACTTTATTTTACATGTATGCAATATCCTAATAATTTCATACAAAGTTTCCTGAAAAGAACTGTGTAATTCTACCCTGCTCCCATGACAAAAATAATCATATAGGTTGCTCATGCAAGCAGCTTATTATGACTCAATAAACATATTGTTAGGTGGCCACCTCCAGGAATTATGATGGGAGCAAAGCAGAATGTTGCATAAATGGATGAATGGGTCACATAACACCTAGACTCTCACCCAGAGGTTATATGACAAAAGCAGTAGTGTATCCACCATAATAACCACAAAATATAATGTCAAAAATAAAAATATCTTACTAAAAATCTCCTTCTGCATCCTTCTAACTGGCCAACGTACAACTTACTGTAATTTTGCCTGAAAAAATGTAAACACAGGCTTGTTTTGCCTGATTTCACAGAGAAGCTGACTCTGCGGGCAGGCATCAAAAATAACTGTACAGAAGCAGCCAATCTTGTAGCTGGTCTTGTTAGAGGCATCAGTAATAAACTGATGATGACACTATTTCATAATCAGTTGAAACTCCTTGTAGTAGCTTTGACTAATGTAATTATTTTTACACAAACCATGATATTTTCCTGAACCTAGCCAACTAGTTTTTGTGCCTAAAACAAACCAAACCAAACTCCCAACATTAACCATGTGATGACCAAGGTCCGGTACAATAAAGGTCAGGTATGCCTGTCGCTGATACGCTATACTAGCCACAGGTGTAAAAGTAAAACTGTAAAGTTGTTTTGGGAGTAACTGGCAAACACCCTAATCTGTCATTGTGCAAGCTGGTATCCTACTAATCTTGGAATAGAAATATTCTTGGAAAAAAATACTCAATTAATCCATTTTATTATTTTAACCTTTATACTGTAGACTTGCCTTGTTACTCCACACTATTTTATTAACATTCTTTCCAGGAAACTCTAATTAACAGGGAACATGTGAAAGTTGCTAACCTGTAAAATACACCATTACTGAAGAAAATAACAAGAATATAATGTACAGTATAAATCCAAATGATTACAATATTACCACAAACTATGGCCTCAAAAACACATTGATTAATAGACGAGTTGACTGATTAATAGTTGACTGACCATTAGTAAGATCCATTTTGTTTGACCATTATAACAACACATTTGCTGCATTCTGTTGCTCAAAGGTTCAGATTTGCTGCTTTTCCTTGTCAAATGTGATAGTTAACTGAGTATTTTATTTTATTTTTTTAAATTGTTAATCATCCAAAATAAACAATCTGGAGATACCACCTTTGGCTAGGTTAAATTGCAATCAGCAGTTTTCAGTATAGTTGTTGACAAAATGATTAATGAAGCATATAATCAGTAAATGAATTAATGATAATCCCTAGTTGCAGCCTAATTAAATCCTGATTCAACTCAAACAGAACAATATGAAATTCACATTGATATTATTTATTGCAGAAGTGTTTCTCTAGATTTACAAGGATTGTGTGGTACACATATTTCTGATAATATGTTAAATAACTGCAGTTTTTTGCATAAAACATTTTTAGAATTAATAAGCCTCGTAAAATCAATTAAATCCTTTTTAAATCGGTTATTAATGGCAGTAGAAAATAATGTAGACAGATGCAATATTCAGCCATGAGTTGTCTAATGTTGTTTCAAGCAGAAATTACATCTTAGATACTTTGCCCTCCACATGTAGGTAAAGGTTATTGATCCATGGACAGATCTGGAGAGCATATTAAATTAAGCATCAAGTGATCGAATGTGAATAACTCTGTACACTTCATCCATGCCTGTAGCTGAAAGAGTTAATGGGTTGTGTCCACAGCCATTATTGACCTGTATGACAACACATCCCACAGTGGGAGGCTACACCCACTCAAAGAGGCTGTGCTGTGGTCGGCTTCTTAGCTTCTCAGGCTTAATGGATGTGTTCAACTGCTGGAAACTTTTTTCTGGTGACATTTTCTGATGCATTAGTGGTTCAGATCGTATGAGTCATGTTACTAAGGAACAAGATGGAACACAGTGATAATCTGTCAGAAAGATACAAAATAAAGCAATGCTTCAAATTCGCCGACAGAACCACAAAACTCTTTTCAGTATTGTGAATTTTGCTTCGTCTCCACACTGTCTGTGCAGCTCTGTTCAATTGGGTGTATATTTAGTGGAGGTATTGTGGTTTTTAACAATATGAAAGTTTGCTGTTTAATTCTGGCGGAGGGTGTTATATCTTCCTGATGTGCAGCCTGTACAGAGGCTCCCCACTGCTCACATTACAGTGACAGTGTTTTATCTTTTGAAATTAATTCCCTCTGGGGGTGTATATTGTTGTGGCATCATGAATAAAGGACAAATATGAATGCATATTTGAAAAGATGAATATAAAAATATGAAATATGAATGCACCAGAGCCTCGCTGTCTGAAAATGAAGGAAATTCAGTGATGTTCCACTGTAACAAGAGCTGTTCAAGCTTTAACCAGCACTAGTCTGTGGTATTTGGTGGTAGAAAGGGCCCTACCACCACCAGCTCTTAGACACTCTGTTTTTTTTCTACTAATCTGCCTGCAGGACAAACTACCTAGCCATTCCCTCTGGGCAGAAAGCCACTCCAGCCGCTCCTGTTACCGAATAAAAGTGGTTTTCAGTGACACGGTATTTTACATGCGACTCTCTTGGCCTGATCCAGATCATCCTCTGTTTCCAACTCATTGTTTGTACCTTTATTACTCATAACTGCTCAGTTCTGTAGTGGAGTCCTGTTGCTTCAGCACCCCCTGTGTCTCCTCTTGCTTGTGCCCTTCAGAAGGGCTTTTCATTCCTGCCATTTTTGAAAGTTTCGCCTGATCATGAGTCCTCCATTCGTACTCACACTTCATTCAGTCTCTCTCACTATCAAGACTTTACCATGGGTAATAAATGCTGAATTAAGTTTCAAATTATGCAGGATGTACTGTAAGAAATGCTTGATGTCTCATTTGTGAAAACTGGTATAAATTGTGAAGTATTTCATTGAACAGTTTAAAATGAGCAGTTTCGAATATTTGCAATTCAAACACAGTCTCCAGACCATACAACAATTATAGCCGTCATATCACATCCAGACAGGATTAGTAGTACACAGCTGTTAAAAAATAAATTAACACTTTATTTGAAGGGGTCTGCATAAGACTGTCATTAGACTGTCATAACTACATACGCCTGTGGTGCCATTTGGTCAATTATGTCTTTTTTAATGCAAAGTTTACAGTGTTTGTTATAACAAGTTGGAAGTAATCAAGCCAACAATGTCTTAATAAAATCTTAAGAAACTGTTAAGCTGGCCTTATAATGTTTAATGACACCGTTATGACAAGTCCAATTGATATCTCTTCAGATAAGGTGACAGTTATGACAGCCACAGTCAAAACCAACTACATTTGAAAGTTTAATGTAATGTTAAATCATACAGCTTTTTATTTAAGTTTGATAATGTCAAGTTGTCATGTTGCTGTCAATTGATCGAATGACACTTCACAGTCATAAACATTCATGAAGACTCAGGCAGGTGTCATGACATGGTTGTGACAGTGGATTGACAATCTTATCAACACCCCTTCAAAGTACGTTTTACAAAAAATAATATGAATTATATATACTGAACATTTTTTAACAGACCGGTATCGGATCGGTCCTCGGTATTGACAGATGCACAATGTTTACAGTAGGTATCAAAATCAAAATCAGTATTGGAAAAGAAAAACGTCAGAACAGAACATCTCTATTTGCATGTATATGAATTAAGGCTCTTGAATAATAATCCAAAAGGACACAGTTGTTTACGTAAACTAGATATTGAATTTGTTTAATATAGCAGATATATCTGGTTAATTAGCATATAAATCAATCCATGTTGAATAAGGCAACATGTTCTCTGCTCTTTTCAGGTATTAACCAATCATGGTGGGACCTTGGTGTCATGTGACAGAATCAGGCATAGATCGCCTTATGAAGGTATCATTACTCCCAGACAGCCATGGGAATCCTGCCAACCGACCTACCCTGTGTATCGACTGTGTCTTGTGAAGAGCCAGTCAAAATTGTCCAAGTGCTCAATTTTTCTCCCCCTTTTCCTCTCATGTTTTTTTTTTACCTTCGTGCCAGGCATCTGAAATCAAGTGCTTTCACAAATACAGCAGGTTAAATGCCACTTATTATCAGATCAATACCAGCCATGCTTCATTTGCACCTGCCAGTGTGTAGTTACTAAACCTTTTTTTTGTAGTTAGTGGTGCCGCTGTGATTTATAACCTATAAACACAAAAGATCCAAGGCTGTTATATACAACTTATATACCGACTCTGTAGTATTTGTCTAGTTCATTTTTCTTTTATTACAATTTTATAGACCACGCTGAGATTTATTTGTATTGGCCAATATCTTTTTGATGTCTTTTTAATGAAAATGGATTGCATATAGCTTTTATACTGTATGGATGTGCATTTCTCCCTGTTTTGCTATTTGCATCAGTGAAACCACACTGTAATGGAAATATAGAAAAAACATATAATATTGTATCAAGTCACTTTATTTCAGTTGATCTGAATCTGCATCTAAAGGTCTTTCCTATTACTCGCCTCTGTATGAATCTTTTAATCCATGTTCAGTGCTGACGTCACAGTACATTCAGTAGGTTAAGTCTTACTGCATACAGTTACTCTAACATTTATCTTAAGCTTTGACTGTTGCTGGTGTTCTACAGTACAGTAGCACTGCTGTTGAGACTAAATGTGTGCCTATTTCTATAGTACAACACTGTGGAAATTATGTACAGTATATTTTGTGACTCAATCATACCACGCTGTTGTTTGTCTATTACAGATATGGTATCTCCTGTGTGAGTGAGCTGCTCTTGATCTATTAAATACAATGCATTCCACAATCTGTGCTGAAGCTCCTCTGTTTCATGAAAAGCTCAGTAACACTTTATTTGCAGGGGTGTCCATAAGACTGTCATTACACTGCCATAACCATGTAATGGCACCTCATGTCACTAACACAAAGGAGACTTTATGAATGTGTATGACTGTTGTCATTAAGTATCATTTGGTCAACTATGTCTTCTTTCATATGTTGTGAATAATTTCCAGGACTTTAAACTAAAGTGGTACGATTTGGACTTGTCATATACAGTAAATGTCATTAAATGTTATAAAGCCAGCTAAACAGTTTATTTAAGAACAATAATAGCAGACATATATCCATACAGGGTTAGTAGTATGCAGCTGTTAAAAAATAAGGTAACGCTTTGTTTGAAGGGGTGTCAATACGACAGTCATTACACTTTTATAACCATGTCATGACGCCTGTCATTAACATGAAAGAGTCTTTATCAGTGTTTATGACTGTTGTCATTAAGTGTCATTTTGTCCATTCTGTCATCTTTAATGCAAAGTTGACATTGTTTGAGATGTCTTTGTTAAGACAACTTGACATTATCAAACTTAAAGAAACAGTTGAGCTTTTTGTTTTATCAAACTGTCATATGTAGTTTGTGCTGACATTGGCCATCATGAGACCATTATAAATGCGTCATGAATATTTTCCTTGACCTCAACTAAAGTGGCACATTTTGGACTTGTCATAAAGATGTCATTAAGTTTTATTTATTTACTGTCAAATGTTTTTGTAATGGTGTCATGAAAAATTTCCTTGACGTCAAATAAAGTGGTACATTTTGAACTTATAATGACGTCTTTAAATGTTATAAGGCCTGTTAGCTTGTTAGATCAGTTAGCCGTGGAGCTAGCTGCATAATTAGCTGACTCACCCTGCGGTGCTATTAGCCAAACCCAGTGAGAAAACTAGCTCAGTGCTGTATTCCCTGTCGTCACACCATCGTTGGTCTTAGTGACTGTGTTCAGTCCCAGTCCAGCTGGCATCCTCAGACTCATTGCTGATGATGCCAGCATGGTGGGGGAAAGTGCTGATTGCTACTACGCATGTACATTTCTCAGCAGAGGTGAGAAGGAAACAAGATCATCCACTTGTTAGCTGATTTCATCTTCACTCCTCCCAAAAAACAACGTGTTTGATTTAGAATGTTATGACTTTTAAAAAACAATATCTGGATGCAGCTTGTTTTAACATAAGAAAGACATCTCAAACAATGCCCACTCTGCATTGAAGATGACATAGTTTACCTAATGACACTATGACAAAAATCATAATGACATGGTTACAACACTATAACGACAAAGTGTTACCAAAAGTTCTTTGTTCTCCATTTAAAATTGCTCCATAAAATGAGTCGACAATTAGACTTTTAGCAGGATTTTGGGAGAATAATGCTGTATGGACTCTCAGCAGCTTCTGTCTAATGTTCTCCTTATTATCTGTTACTGTGGTGGTGTTGAAAGGAAAAAAGTGGGCTTTAAATAAACCACAATAAGCACCTTTATTGTCTCCAGCTCTCATTAAGACTGCTGAAAAACAGCTAACAATAAAGACTTTGAATTTGTTTCTACTTGAAGTAAACTTTCTGTGTATTTTAGAGGTGCACAGAAATTATTATAACTGTTCAACCAGCTAAATTATCTGTACCTGTATCTACATTCAGGTAGTGGACTAAAAGTTGGTGTGATTTATACCAGACGTCACATTAAATCACTCAAATGTTCTATTTTCTAACGTAATATTCACTGACAATACAATTGATCTCTACAAAGCATAAAAATGATTTAATATTAGCATATGAATAAAAATTCCCACATACTCATATGGTACTTTTCATCTCTCTCTCGTCATTTTTATTTTTATTGATTTTCCAAATTCTTTTTTGAAAAAGTTTCTCTAACTAATAATGTTTTGTTGAGATAATTTACTTTTCTTCTTTAGATCAATTTAAATCGTTGAGTTTGTGAAACATACAAAAAATGTATTTCAAAAAATGTTTTGTTGAGAACAAATCAGGTTTATAGATCATTGTGAACAATTTTACCTAAAAAAAAGAAAAGACTACAGGTCAGCAAAACGTTGTTTCTTTTATTTCCAAAACTCAAAAATCTAGCTTTCTCAACTTTTTTTTTATATTGTTAATTTTATTAACTGTCTGAAGGCCACCACCACCTCCCCTTTAACTGGGGGATCCTGAAAAATCAGAAACTGAAAAAATGTTTTGTGAATTGAAAGATTCTGTTTTGCATTGCAAACAGAAAATCTACAGTAAAGGTATACAAGTATATAAAAATATTTGTTAATTGAAGAGACCTTTTTCAAAGTCTGCAGAGGTAATCATGGGGCTGACTTTGTTTTTTTTTTTAACAACAAACAACTTCAGGTAGAAGAGATATACATTTCCAACGCATTATTTGTGCTTTCCCGAATAACCCATTCGGATTTGGGTGCATCCCTCGTGTATTTTACTTGTCAGCCTCACAGAGCTGAGAAGCAGCTCTGTGCAGGAGAGAAGTTATTTTAGTGGGAGCAGGGCTGGTCCAGATAAGGCCAGAGAGGTTGAAGAAAGATAGCAAAAGGTAAAGGTACTCAAGGAGAGAAAGGGGAGAAAAGACTGACAGTCAGAGAGAGAAGTGATGTACATTGCTCTTTTAGCTAGCCGTGACCCACAGCAGTGACAGATATAGCAGCAGCTGTTGTTATAGCAACCCAGGCTTGCCTGTAGCAAGGCAGATTGCCTGGCAAAGATATTACGCTGCGATAGTTGAGGAGACACATTCATTTGCTCAGCCATAAAAAATCTAGAGCGGTTTATTACTTACTATGCACAAAATATGAGGACCGGTCACCCAGCATGCTTTGCTACATGGAAGATATACTGTCCCGGAACAGAAGAAATGCCTTCACAAACCCACCAAGGTCAGGTATATAGTCTGAATGGCAAACAGGTAATATAACAAGCACACCTTTTATCCTTCTATCAAGTTCCCATAAATTGGTTATTGATTGTGCGACACATCCCATAAACTCTGCAACAATAGGGCATTATAGCTCCGAGATCTATTGTGAAAGTGCAATTCTGCGACCCTCCCCCTCCTCTTCGTCTCTCCTTCTCTGCCTGCCTCTCTGTTTCTCTCCTTCTTCCCTCTCTATTGTTACAATGTGCCTCCCTGAGGATACAACCCAGTAATATGGCCCACATTCTACAAATATACGTTTCAATTAAACCACCACCAGGGCCCCGACCGCTTCGCTGGTGCTCTGCTAAGCATTTCAAGTCACATCACACAAAGAACATGGACTAGTCGTGACTCTAAACACTCTTAATCAGGAGTTAATGTTCCCTGCTTGTAAATGGAAATAGCTAATAACATAGTGTCACTAATGGCAGAAAGAAATTAAGTTCCTCTGACAGAACAGCCTCCACATACAAAACTGCTTTTTATTTTTTTAAACCACATGGGTCTGCATTAGATGCATGTACAGTATAGCCACCACTTTTTCACTTTTTGCAGCCATTTTTCATTCTGACCTCATGAAGTATGACCATAAATCATTAATCATATAATCTGCAGTACATGACGCTTGTCCATCTATGCAGGGTCTTTGTCTCCCCCTAGTGTAAAGCACATTATGTCATCAAATGTTGACATGAAATCAAAGACAACTCATGAATGTCAAGCTTTCTGTCAAGCAATTAAAAAAAGACATGCAGTTGCACAATTGCTTGATGACGAGAGCAGTTTCTGATGTACAAGTTGCACATGATAGCAATATTTTGCAATGACTTCAGATATTTATGTTAATTGATTTATTGATCCTATCTGTTTGAAAGTTGGGTTGATCAGAAATGCTTGGCTGTGGGCCGAGCACTGATGATGCAGCATGCTGTATGCTGCCAGCCAGACACACAGGAACACAAGTTATTGATTGCTGCTGATCAATAGTCACTTTGCTAGAGTTCTGATCTGTTATAACATTAAAGAGTTATGATAGATAGGAACATATTGACGAAATACAAAGTGAGTCATTATTATGCTTTGGGTTTCCGCTTTCTAATTTGAATAACCTGTTACTTTACCTGTTTTGTTCCTACTTATCCATCTTGATTTGTTTTGGTGTAAGTTGCCGGGTTATGGTGATATCAGCTGTAGAGATGTCTGCCCTCTCGGGCACTCAGCCTGTGGTGCTCAAATCGCCAAAAAGATTTGGTTTGAAAAATTCAACAGCAATGTCTCTTTCCAGAAATCATGACCTGGTTACTCAAGATAATCCACAGACCTTGTTGTGAGCTTTCATGTAGGAACTATTTTCTTTCTACTGAACTACACCTGTCAAATGTTAATGGATGGTATATGATATGTTCACTAACTGAGGATGACGCTGGTACCTATTTGTTGTGGGGCCCACTGTGCTGATCACTGAGCTGCTGTGCTGCCTGCTCAGAAAAGAGAGAGGAGAAGAAGGCTATGCACAGGTGATTGGATTAGAGAGGCGCAGGTGGGTAATGAACTAGAAATAGTTGATTGGGTTTGTGAGAGAGTGGGCGTGGCTTTGTCACTGAAGCTCAGAAATAAACTTCCTTTTGAGAGGAGGTGGACATCTCTACTAAGGATGCACATGAATCCAACAGATTGATGCTCATTATTATTATTTGAGAAAAAAAAAGGTTGGTGTCCACCTTAAATGAGCAATATGTAGCAACTGTGTGTGCATAAATGAGAACAGCAGTTCAAATAGCAAGTTGGAGCCATAGACTGTATATTAAATAGGCTGAAGTCCTACTTAATATACAGTCCATGGTTGAAGTGAGTTGTTTCCCCAAACCCACTCCTCCCTGGACTCGAAGCTCAGACATGCTGCAGGACACTGCAGGAGTACAAGACACGCGCAGCATTACAAACTGACAATAACAAACGAGGAGTCCTACACTGTAAGTTGATCAGCTGTTTATAACCGTCAGTTGTCTGTCAATGTGAAGAAAAACCTGCTATCCTGAAAACAAAAGCCCACTGCTCTGAAAATACACACTCTGGAGTTGGAGTTCATTGACAGCTTGTCTTACTGCCTGCCAAGTTCTGTTAACATATCGCTCAATTTAACTGTTATAAACATCTACTCCCTCTAAAAACTTATTAACGATTTCTGACAACTCATAAACAGACACTTACTAATTTGTCAAACATTTGGCATTAATTTGAGTTCTAATTCATGTGAAACAGGCAAACAAAAACTGGCCCGGAAAAGAAATTCCAAAGGAGGACACTGTGGGTGTAGCGTATTGTCAGAGAAGTGAGTATTACAGCTTAACATGTTTCCTTAATTTCAGATGACATATTATGGTTTATTATAATGCATATATTACAGATGTCTACTTTAATTAATCATTCATTTAATAGATCAATGTGATGCTTTATAGGCACAACTGCACTGCCAATGAATATTAGGTTAGAAAATCAAATATTTTCCTGATTTAAACAACTTCTGGCATAAACCACACTCACAAAAATATGTTTTTGCAAAATATTTATTTAAAAAGGGAAAGCTATGTTTTCCCCATTCTCCTCTCCTCTCCTCTCCTCTCCTCTCCTCTCCTCTCCTCTCCTCTCCTCTCCTCTCTGTGTGGCACAGACTCTAAAGGGATTTTCGAAGCATTGTACCACACCAAGCTGCAGCCTAAGACGGTGTTTCCACAGTCATTCTCCCGCCTGCTTCTTTCCATTTCTTTAAGCGCCTGAAGACGAATGCACACATTTCAAACGAAGGCACAGAAATTGAATCATTTCTTCCATGGAGGCTTTTCTGAGATCCCCATCATGGGCTGCCCCCTCATAATTACCTTTCATGTCATATACTTACAGACAGGGTATGGCTGCTGACTTTGTCCTGCAAAAAAACCCCACCTGATTAATTCATGTGTGGAATGTGCAGAAAGTACAGCTTGATTATAGACTTTCATCCAAAGGAGAGATGGGAGATATTTTTGGATTGCAAACAATCTCTCTTTAGTCGACATAAATTAAACTGGAATTCAGAGTCTCGGACCAAAGATAGACTTAAAGCCAGACTTCTGATCTTGCGATCAGACAGGGCTGATAATAGATCAGTAATAGGTATACTGGTAACTGATGTACCTCAGCAGAGATGTAATCATTGCGCATTGTTGTCATAAGTTGATTAAGGATAAATATCTCAGCAGATACACCACATTAAACATCAATAATTGATTTGGTGGTCATTTACAGTCCCAATGGGACTTTGTTCATCCAAAAAACAAACAAACAAATGTAATGTTCACTATCACATTTAATGGAATAACACCTTCCTGCTTTATTGCCTGGAGTAAGATACAAAACAGATACTGTACACTCTCTCAGGCTGTCTGTCTGATAAATGTAAGGCTTTAATGCCAGCAGCCAGGTAGCTTATCAAAAATTAACATACAGACCAGAAACAGAGGGAAACACCAACTCGGCCTCTCTTCAGAGGTAACAAAGCCTTCCATAAAAAACAAGATATAATATGTTTATTGATGAACTTTATAAGTGCTAGTACGCAGATTTGATTACTTCCAGACAGATTCAGACTAGCTTTAGCTTTGTCCCTGTGATTCCAGTCTTTATGATTTTTGCTGACCGCCATCTAATACGCTGAGTATTGATAAATACCTCATACAATCAAACTTAAAATAATCTGAACTATCCCTAACTTTACCCCTGAGGTTGGCATGTATCACATTTCATCACAAGACACTGAACTGCTCTCTAGGAATGAAAAAAAAAAAAATCATGATCACAATTATTTCCTTTTGAACAAGACACACTGTGAGCACAGTAACTACAGTAATACTGATACTAATGTCTGGCTGTGATTCTAATTGACTACAGTGCACTATTATTAGGTCAATATTTGATTAGAGATTTACCCTCCCCCTCTGACTCATACATTCCTGAAAGTCAGTGCTTATTATAGAAGCAGAAACCTGCTGGCACAACACATCACTCAAGTGTTTATAGCGTCTTTGTCAGCTTTTAAAATGCACCTGCACAACTTTAAACCACCTCTGGAGAACCTTTTCACATAAATTTAGCATAATCTGGCTGTGGACACAGTGTCCGCGAATTATTCCTGAGTGTATGTATAATTATATCAACCTTGCAGTTACAGAGTTGTTATCATCCCCCTGTGGTGTCATTGGCATACAGGAAAGCAAAGAGGTAGAGCTGCTCCTGACTACTGAATGAGAGGCTTCTCAGGAATATTCATTTACTGTCACATAATCCATCAAAGCTCTGTTTTTAACACAAGTGGTATTACAATTCCCCGACCTCCTGTCTCTGGTAGTAGTTTTGGATTGTGCGTATATCTCACTTAAGTCTTCTTGTCATTCCACGCAGATGTGTGATATTTGTAAAGCAATATTCCTGAAACCTATCATCCCTTTTCTCCCCTCTGAGAAATAAGGGTTCCAAAAGAGTTCTTCCTGAAGGGCTGAGGTTCTACGCAGAACTATTTGCCTCTAGTGAACCTGTTTTTGAAGGAAGGGTTTGTCAAGGGTGCTTTATAAGACTAAGGGTTCCATTAAGAACCCGTTTCATCCAAAGAATGCTTTTTCAAGGAAACTGTTCTTCAAGGATTGTTGAAATCCTTGAGGAACAAGTCAAGGGTTCTTTGCACCATAAGGGTTCTTGGTAGAACCCCCTGGCTGGGTTCCAGAGAAAACCCTCAGAATATGAAAAAGTTTCTCAGAAGAACCCCTTGAGTGTGTTCTAGATAAAATCCTTGAAATATATAAGGGTTCTTGACAGGACATCCTGGGTGAGTTCTACATAAAACCTGTGGAATGTACAAAGGTTCTTGAAGGAACCCCTTAATTGTGTTCTAGATAAAACCTTGATAGAATGCCCTGGGTGGGTTCTAGATAAATCACTAGATAAAAAGGGTTCTTGGGAAAACACCCAGAGTATGTTTTAGATAAAACCCTTGGGATATAAAAAGGTTCTTGATGAAATGCCCTGGGTGGATTCTAGATAAAATCCGTGGAACATATAAAGGTCCTTGGTAGAACCCCTGAAGAGATTTTAGATAAAACCCTTGGGATATAAAAAGGTTCTCAATTGAATAGCTGGGTGATTTTTAGATAAAACTCTTGAAATATAAACTGGTTCTTGGTAGAACCCCCTGGGTGGGTTCGAGATAAAACCCTAAGAATATATTTTTTTAAAAGTTCTCGGTAGAACCTCCTGAGTTTGTTTTAGACAAAACCCTTGGATTATAAAACGGTTCCTGGTATAACTGCCTGGTAGGGTTCTTGTTAGCACCCTTAGAAGGTTGAGAGGGTCTGAATAGAAGAGGCCTCTAGGTGAAAAGGATTGTTGAGAAATTCTTGAAGAACTCTATTATCAAGGGTCCTTTGTATCATAATATAAAAGGTGCTCTCAGTAGAGCCCCTTGAGTTCTAGATAAAACTCTTGGAATATACAATGACACTTGGTAGAACTCTCCTGAGTGTGTTCCACATAAAACCCTTGGATTATAAAAGGGGTCCTGGTAGAACTGCCTGGGTGGGTTCTTGTTAGCTCCCTTAGAGGGTTGAAAGGTTCTGGACAGAACCTCCAGAGAGGGTTCAGGGTGTAACCTTTCACAGATGTTTCAAGATATAACCCTTTATGTTGGGCTCTAAGTTGACCTCTCTCAAAGCTTCATAAAAAAAGGGATCCTCAAATTAAAACAAGCAGAAGAACCCTTTATGGTTCTCGTTAGCATCCTTATTTCTGAGAGTGTGATCTGGTGTGTCTGTTTTCTCTTGGCCACAAAGCTCCCGGTGGTTTATTTGATTCTTCTTTACAAACTCAGATGTAGCAACAGATGCAGCCGGCTGCCTGTAAGTGGATGTAGAATCAACAATAAACCATATGGAGGACTGTTGCTGTCAGCCACAGTGTCATCATCGTTATTTCAAACACCGCCATACCTCCGCTCTCCGGCTGTGTGCATTACAGAACGCAGGTACGTATTTATTTTTTCAATAGCTTTAGTCAAATGTTGCAGCCGATATGTGATGTTTCCTTTATCTATAGTGTGTTTTCCCAAATAAATCACTGAACTCAAGCCTTTGCCTCGTCTGTGTTGTCTTCGTTATCACACGATAAGCTTTGTCACCGGGGGCTGATGCTGAAAACAAAAAAAGAGATAACATATCCAAAACCCCAGCTGTTTAAACCTCCTAATCAAAACTGAATCCATGAATTAAACAGGAACCCTTTCACCGTATACCTTAACCTTTCCTCTCTCCCATCCATCTCTCCTATCCATCATCCCATCCTGCATTTCATTCAGCCGCATTTCAAACAAGAGGCATCTTTGATTAGCGAGACAAAGAGGATGCCTTAAATAAAAAGACCATTTACAAGTCAGACTCGGAAGCGAGGCAGTGACTGGGCCCTGCTTTCTAATTTGTGATGAGAGGATGGAGCTGGCCCGTAGCACAATGACGTCGCAGCTCTATTGTTAGTGAAATGAACACCTGGCTGCCAGAGAAGTGCTAAATCACTGCTGTGTGTGTTTAGCCACACCTGAGGCCCTCCACACAAAGTGACACAAAGCAGAACATTACATCGCAGGCTGGCTGCATTCAAAGGTAACTGTGCCTGAGATGCACGCTTTTTCATCTAATCAATCAACAACTGGTTGGTCGATTGGGTGGAAATTTACTGCATGTTGTTATTAACTCAAACATTGTTACCGGGGACAGAAGAGGCACTGACAATGAAACATCGCCAAACCTGATTAAATAGAAGTGGTGGACAGGGAAATTAGCTCTGTAAAGTCAAAACACTCTAAGCCCGCATAAATTTAAGTAATTCTTGAAAGTCTGGAATTGTTATTTGAAGTTCAGTACACTAAATGCCAACCCTACAGGCCCTGCATGTCCCTGCAATGTTGCAATTGTTTGTGATGTTACCACAACATTACAGTTACAATGTTACCATGCTATGGTATCTTTGCAGCATCTGTTCAGCGCCCTCTGCTTGACATTCCTGAACTTTTTATGAAGACATTGCTGCTGTTATGTCCTTAAAAAAAGGGGAACAGTAAGGGAGAAGGATGACCTCACCTTCACCTTTTCACCTTCACTTGTCTGTTTTAAGTTGCATAACAATGTGACAAATATAAGTATGAACACACTCAGTTTCAGGACCATAGCTACCATGACATACATTTTTAAACTTTTACATTTTAGCCACTTTAACACAGTGAAAACTCTTACAAGCATGTGTTAATAAGTTCAAAGACTTATTACAGACTTATTATTAACAACAAAGCGGTGACATGCTGGCAACGAGACTCTGGAATTTAACTTGGTAGGCTGCTACAGTGTCATGTTACATGTTACAAATTACAGTGCAAAGATGTTCCTGCAACATACTGGGGATGACGTTTAGAATAAGTGTAGAATTTCATTTGACAGCTTGCTACAATGTCATGTGTCGCAAAAGTTATGTTGCCATGACATTGCTGCATCATAACTGTGGCGTTTTAAAATAAAGCTCTGGTGATGACACTGGAATTTCACTTGGTAGGTTGGTGCGATGCCATAAGTGTCACAAATGTTATGTTGCAACTATTGTATGTTCCTGCAATGACTTTGTGTTACAGTAGTAAATTGATTTAACTTAAAATTTGAATTATTCCACATAATGCACCACACATTCTCAGTGGGAGACAGGTCTGGACTGCAGGCAGGTCAGTCTAGTAGCCGAATTCTTTTCCCATGAAGCCACGGTGTTGTAGCACGTGCAGAATGTGTCTTGGCATTGTGTTGCTGAAATAAGAAGACATGTCCCTGAAAAAGAGGTCGTCTGGATGGCTGTGTATGTTGCTCCAAAACCCGTACATCCTTTACAGTGACAGTTACTCATGATGCCATGGGTAATTCACACCCCCATACCATCATACAGGCTTGCTTTTTAACTTTGTGCCGGGAACAATCTACATGGTCCTTTTCCGCTTTAGCCTGGAGGACTCAAAGTCCATGATTTCCCAAAAAAACAATCTAAAAATGTGGACTCGTCAGACCATGACACACTTTTCCATTTTGCATCAGTTCATCTCAGATGAGCTCGGGCCCCAGAGAAGCCAGCAGCAATTTCTGAATGTTGTTGATACATGGCTTTCTCTTTGCATGGTAGAGTTTTAACTTGCATTTGATGTAGACAAACTGTGTTTACTGACAGTTTTCCAAAGTGCTCCCAAGCACATTTAGTAATATTCTTTATACAGTCATGTTGGTTTTTAATGCTGTGCTGCCTGAGCAATCAAAGCTGTCTAGTTAGTTAAGTGCCTGCAAAAGAAATAGAGAACTACTGTTAGCTGCTGAGTTTAGCGTTTAAGAGTAATTCTGTTACTTTTTACAAATCTACTGGACAAAATCTACTTTTAGTCATTTAGTGCCAAAATATTTAAAAACAGGGTTAGGGAAACTGTGACAAAAAGCAGAAGATTACACTGCAGGCTGGCTGGTTTCAAAGGTAACTGTGCCTGAGATGCACGCTTTTTCATCTAATCAATCAACAACTGGTTGGTTGATTGGTTGGAAAGCTACTGCGTGTTGCTATTAATGGCAGCATTGTTTCTGGGGAGAAGAAGAGGCACTGATAATGAAACATCACCAAACCTGATTAAACAAAAGTGGTGGACAGGGGAAATAGCCCTGTGGATTTTCAAAGATTTCTAATTATGCTGTGTAGTCAAAAGTTGATAAGAGGGAAACGGAAGGCATTAAAACATTGCCAGACCTCTGACAAGCTTGGCGCTTTATAACATTACTTTTGTGCAGCAGCCAAGGCAGCAGTTGGCTGATATCCTTTTTGACACTAGTAGTTAGAGAGAGCCCTACTAAGCCTGATAAATGTGATTTTACCCCCACGGTTATGAATGCAAACACACTCCACCCAAGAGTGCACACATGCTCGTCTCATGCCCCATTCAAGGGCAATCATTAGAAATGATAACTTGTGTCTCTCAACCAGAGACTTGTATCACTATTGCCATGGATCAAAATCCAATTAATTAAAACTCTTCAATTCCCTCTTACACCAGCAGGTTCAATCTGTGGAGGATAAAGTTATAGATGGGCAGAGAGAAATAACAGCTGCTCTTTTCTGTGGTGAGGTGGGAGACCCTTTTTTCAACAATAAATCCCAAGTCTGCAAAGATTCTCGAGTCAAAACGCCTTTCCACAAATCCTCTGGGATTAATTAGGGTGCACAGGAAAGAAAATTTGATCCATAATTTTTATTTCTTTAAAGTACTAGATTATTTCTTGTGAGAGTTTGTATTATTTACATAAATCACAGCTTGGCCCCTGTACCTTGATTAAGCCTTCAAGCTTATCTGGCACAGATGAATGTGATCATCTTCTGAAATAATGTGGAGCAGCGCCTAACGAACGCACTGGATCAATGGTAAAACCACCCAGCATAACTGGAGTTACTGAAATATTCCTTTTCACATCCCTGCAGCAGTTTACTTCCAGTGGGAACAGCTGACCTTATCCTTCTCGATTCTGACAAAGACCTTGACAAAGGAGGAATTGTTAGTGAGACACAGGAAGTGGGAAGATGGGAATGATGAACCAAAGGTCCATCGCCATCTTGTTGTGTTGAGGCAACATCCAAAACAAAATAAATAAACTGAACTAAATAAACTTTTCCTGTCAATATGTTTTTTGGATGCCAGTGTCTTGTTGAGATTCTGAATTCTTATTGGGCAACATCATGATGCACACATACAGTAACCAGTAGTGGGTAAGATTTTGAGCCTGGTATGAACCGCTGGAAAATCACACCAGACAAGAAACCAAGTCAAGTCAAGTTTATTTATAAAGCATATTTAAAACAACCAAGGTTGACCAAAGTTGACCATAGTCAGACCGGCCATTGGGAGCCCTGGAGGTAATCCCTGTGGGTCACATGGGCAGCCCATTACACAAAAACAAGAGCGAGAGAGATGATGTCATCAGCCCACTTAGATAAAGCACCAGCACACACTCCTCATCAAGATCCTCAATACTAGTTCAACTCTTAGTCAAGTAAGACAGAAGACCATAGGTTTTTGGCTATTTGGCCATACTGGGAACCTTTTGTTGAAACATATTCAACTTCTCATAAAGTCGACGTGCTTAAGTTAAATTCATAATTTATGTGGACTTAAAATTGTTGTTTTATTTGATGGATTTGCTGCCCTGGAATTTGGCCTTTGTACCCTAAAAACACCAAACAGTGCACTAAACATAGTTTAAACTAAACATAGTTTAGTGTACTGTTTAGCTGTAATATTAGAAAAAAATGTGACCAGGTGGCCACCATTTTATGCACTGCTTGGGAATGGAGTTTCTTAGAAACATATTTTGATGTACTGTTTAGCTGAGATATTGGAAACTTACTCACCACACTGCCATGTTGAAAACAGACACAAGGGACTCACATGCACTAACATGCATGTACAGGCAGACTGGTTAAACAGAAAAGCAGAAAACAGAAAGTTTGTGATTTCATTCTTCATTATTCAAAAGCTGTTTCAAAAGTGAATGTTGTATATTGTACCATTAATCTATATCAAATATCATGGCAAACGTAAAAAGCGGAGGGAGGACTGGCTGTGCAAGACTAACATCAAGTCAGTGAGATTCATCCTCTGGACAATGAACGTCTGTAGAACACTTTATAGCAATCCATCTGAAGCCAAAAGTGGAAAGAAAAAAAAAAAGGAGGAACCCAGCACTAACTGGGAAAATGAAAATAAAGTAGAATGTAGATATGTGAGACAAGCAAGCCAGATTCAATGAAAAAGACAGAGAGAAGTGGAGTGAAAACGAAAACAGACAGCACCATTACCCCAGTCTCTCTACCCACCACACTATATTTCCCCTAACAGCACCTTTCTGCTGCACCTCTCAGCAGTGTAGATCAAATTTACTTCCCCAAGTGAATTTGACCTACACTGCACCATAAAAATCACTTAACCAAGTGAATTTGATCTAGGTTGAATTGGATCAGGTTACATGTTGTGCAACTGTGGAAACCAGCAAAGAAAAGGCTTGATTGAACACTGGAATGGACCTTGACTGGAACGAGGGTTTTCCGATAGTTGTAGACAAATTGCTTCTCAGCAGCTGTCCCAAACCAATTAACCAGTGGACACTCAGAAATATACATTTGACGCATTCACTGGAAACTGAGGATGACATGAAAACAAAGCCTGCATGTTTAACCTCTCACCTATAGGGGTTAAAAACAAGAAATAATAGTAGCATCTTTGGAGAAATGTGAATCCTGACCATATATTGTTATGACAGAACTCTGAATTCTGAGATTGACTTTGAGGTTTATTGTGGCAAATATACAGACAAAAATATGACCTTTATTTGCTATTATTATATGCAGCTAGGTTATAAATATGGAATAAATTGAGCTGATTATCCATTCAACCTCGACTTGGAGCAAAATAACTACAGAAATGGTGCGTATCTTAGGTTTTGTTTGTATTCTAAAAGACCAATTCATTTCCTAAAGGTCTCCTAATGGCACAGATATGTTTGTCCCTGCTCAGTGACTGTGACTGATCTAAACAGAGAGGGAATAGAGGCATACAGTATAAACAAGGCACTTAAGACAACTGGGTTTTCCTGGTATTGTATTTGGTTTGGGGTTCATTTTTCTTCAAACAAAATGGTTTACTTTTAAAAGGCTGCTGTAATTGGGGGTGATGGAAATATGCGCACACACTCACACGTGCACACACACACACACACTCTACATGACACGTATTTGTGCTGTAGTAAATTAATTTCCTGGGGAAAAAACTGAGTTATGCTGGAGCGTCTCTTGTTTCAATCTTGTTGTAACAGGCAGACTGAATGAATATATTACTCTCCCCAGTCACATAATGAATTATACTGTGTACTTTTCGCTCTTCACCGGGAATGCCAGAGGATAAACTGAAAAATTCAAAGTAGAAATGAGAAAGCAGATATGTGCAGAACTGAACTGAATAACTTTCAGAAAACTTTGTGGCAACAGCACAATGGTCTGATTTCTAGCTCATCAGGAGTAAAGTGATAGACAACACAAAGTCACTTTCCTCTAATTCTGTGTCTGCTCATATATTACCATCCCCGATTTCAGAGTGAATTACCAATTGTTCTCTTGGCATTTTGCTTCACTTTATATCCATACAGTACAAAAAAATCTCTAGGTGAACTGGGATGGCTGCTCTTTTAAAGATCCTATGAAGTCAAAATTGATGTTTAAGCATTTTTGTCACACATGTATTGTGCTATAGGTCACCAGTATCTGGCCCAACAATGACAAAAAACTTGTTTTGTAGGTATGGTGGACTATTTTTTATTAGTATCACAGTTTGCCCTTTCTTGGAAAATGATTGAAAAACATCAATGACTCATCCTGCACTCAGGGGCACTACTAAATTTGCATCCAATGAAACACTTTGTTGTTTATGGCCTGATGTGTCTGGGGTGGGGGTGTAACGATTCACTCGTGCATCCGATGCATCAGACTTTAATGTGTAACATACGAGTGCATCAGTTCAGATGGCCTGTATCGGTAAAAAGCTGAACATGAATCGGAAACAAATCGATGCAGTGCTAGCGATACATCTCATTAGGATATGCATATGTTTAATTTTTAGACATCAGGGAACTGCCACTGTAACATTTCTCTGTTTTCTTTTTCCTCCTGCCTCTGCCTGCACCGCCCACGCTGGACGTCTGCTGACGCAATCACACAAAACAAGTGCTCCCTCCTCCCTCTCCTGTGTGTCCTCTTCATTTACTCAAAAGAGACGGCACTGAAAACAGAAGTGACATTGTACTGCATCGCACCACCAAACTTTCATAACGCACAAGTGTAGAATAAGTTTGTGTTTTATAAGAAAGATGAGAAACACTGCTGCAAATCATATATGTAAAACGTGTCTGACAGCAGAGAATAGAGACACGAGTCTGACCCACAGAGACGTCATATGACTGTGAGAGCAGGTAACACGGAGCATCACAGTTCCTCCACACTGATCAAAACCACAGAACTCTTCATATGAAACAGAGCAGCAGATCATCTTACTGCAAATATACTAATATTTTAAACAGTTTCAAGTTTGTTCACGGATTCTCATTTAGGCTACAGTATCTCATTTACACATGAGACTCATAACAAGATTAGCATTAATTGAATCAAACTGTAAAGAGTCACACATTGCATTGTCTTGTATTGCATCATATTGTATGGTATTGTGACAGAACTGAATCATATAGAACTGAATCGAAATTCTAAGATATATCGTATCGTTGAACATGTACTTATCGAATCCGTCTCAGTCAGTGAGATATACACCCCTAGTCTGGGGGCCTCGCTGTGCAAAAACACAACTTTATAACTTTACTGATCTGGCTGATGCATTGGTTTATATTTTATGGAGAAAACATTTTTTGCTTGCGCGCCGGCAGTTCAACTTCAATTCTTCAATCCTATGCTGTCTAACATAAAAATGCAGGCAAAGACACCTGAAACAACATAAACAAATAAAAGATGCTAACTACACTTACCATTCTAACTACAATATCCATTCTGCTTATCACCAACTTTGGTGCACAACAGACTCCTCATCTGAGTCGGGGTCTGACTGAGGCTCAAATATTCATGGCTGAACTTCTCTGATGTCTATTCTAAGGCTAACACTAGCTTTCTTGATTCATACTGTTCATTCACCAGTCAACCAAGCACAAGCAGCCCTGGTGGGCCGGATGTGAGGCCAGATCCAGAATTTCTCAACATGTTTTATGTGGGAAAGCCATATTAAACAAAAATGTTAATCATAGCAGAGTATTTTACATACTTTTAAAACATATCTGGAGGGGACCTTAAAAATTATGCACAAATGCTTTCACCCTCACAGAACCTCTTCCCCCTGCTGTGACTGTTGACATTTATTTTTCAATGACACACTTGAAAAAAATTTCACATCCCCTAAATATGGTGTTTAAATATCATCAGCATGGAAAGTGAACTGCTTCTAGGGACATTTATCCTCTGATAGATTGTGCAAATACATACTAATGCCAAGTTGAAATATGAGGTTTACTGGGGAAATTGCGGGAAGCTTGAAATGAACAAACGCCAGATAAAATATAAATAGGATTTAGATCTACAGGCCTGAGGTTTTCAGATATATGAGCAGGAATGGCTGGAAATAAAGCAGCTAAAGCTTGGTGAGGAAGCACAGGGGCTGGTCGAGCGTGTTCTTAATAGATCTGTCTGATTGCTAACAGCGCTGCAGAATCAACAGTGGGTGTTGGTGGAAACCTTAATGTTGAAGCACAAGAGGAGCTGTGCATGGGTCCAAAATCACTGATGCTTGAGAGGAATCAATGGGGAGGGGGAAAGGTGATGCTTATCATTCCCTGTCGCCAAGCAACAAATGTCCATGTGCCCATGAGCAAAGCATCTAACATCTCCAGCTGTTTAAGTGGAGCCACTCAACAGCTCGCATTATGCTAGCTCGCCCTGCAGTCATTTCATGTCTTATTTTGATAGAGTGTGTCAGCATAGCAGCAGTCACATTATGAGAATCTGGTCCTAAATTACACTTTCACGATAATGAAAAAGATTATTTGGTTGCAGACTCATCTCACAATACAAAATAAAACCATTGTGACAGAAAGATTTTCCCCCGCGTTTCTCTTTGATTGAATGCAAGGGCACTTTAATGCTTCACCATCTTTACAGTTATGCATGGAAGAGCAACCTGTTCTCCTATGGTTCACTGTCATAAAACATGTAGAGGAAGCTGTCAAAACAGGAAAGAGATAAATCAAAACATTCTGACATGCTAGTCTGAGTTGGGATCTTGTGAGATGTCTAGGTGCTTTGTTGGTTTTCTTCCGCTATGACAGACTACACCTGACAAAAGAGCAACTGTCATGTCTGATGCAAATTTTTGTCCCTGGTGCCTGATGTCTGATACTTTATGCTGGCGTAAGAGAAAATAGAGCAATTAAGTAGCTATTTTCAAGAAAGCATTCTATTTCAAAAAGTAAACTTTGCAGACAAGCTACGATGCAGTAGTTACAGCTCTTTATTGAAACTACCTTGAAGTCCTTTATAATCACTCCCTCTCACATAGATTCTTAAAGTAACTTTGCTGTGGGATTTATAAAGAGAGAGGTATATCACTAACATGAAAACATTCAACCTAATTGAATGTAACTTTAAACTTAGCCGGCACCTTCACAGCATCTGAACTCATTAGTTGGAGAACTTGTGGTGTGCTGCTGTATTTGGTGTTTGACATGAAGAGAGAAGGATAGAGTGCTAATGAGCTGTGATTATGGAAAGTAGATACCTACAGTTTATACTGCAAGATCAGCAGTGCTGATTCAATGTTCTTAAATGATCCTTAAGTTTTTGCATGTGTCATTGTTATTTCACTCTTACTTCTCTCAGTTTGTCCCATTTGATAACACATGGTTTGTATACAAATACTGGATGTCCAAACTGATTATTTCTGCAGTTTGGGTTGGCTGCCAGCCTGGGAACCAAAGGAGTCTGACATGTTTCATTTGCTCTGGAAGATACACCACTCAGCCACAACATTAAAACCACCTGCCTACCTGCCTAATGTTGTGTAGGCCCCCCTTCTGCCAACTCTGACAACTCCGACCCACTGAGGCATAGGCTCCACAAGACCTCTGAAGTTGTCCTGTGGTTTCTGGCACTGAGATGTTAGCAGCAGATCATTTAATTCCTGGAAGTCGCAAAGTAGGGCCTCTATGGATCAGACCTTGTTGTTCCAGCACATCCCATGGATACTAAATTTGATTGAGATCGATTGAGATTAGTCTGGCAATGCTTGGCTAGTTTGCTGCTACATGCGAAAAATTATTTTATGGTGGTTGTTTCTTCATCAGTATTTTTTGTTTTGTTGAGCCAGGTGCAAACCTTTGCAATGCTCACGCCAGCGATAGCTTGGTTCTCACGGTGCATTTGCTATTCATGTTAACTACGACAGTAATTTGGACGTAGTCTGGCATAGTCAGACCTACAGTATCTCAACAGCTCTGTGTCAGCACCAGAGAAAGGTCTGGCTGAACCCATTACCATTCTGGAATAGGGGAAAACCGACCCACATTTGTCTTTGGTGATGCTAAGCCCAGGATGCAGCAACAGTGCGCCTGCAAAATAGTGCTGAGGAAGAAACAGCTGCGAGCTTGTTTATATTTGTACTGCTAGTGACGACGTTTGGGTTTGGACAACGTGCCACTTTCAGCATGTAAGTTACTAGCTGTGAGGGATGTTGTCTCACATGATGGTGGTGGCTTTCAAAACAGTGACACGCAGATTGCTGTGAGTGAAATAGTTGGCCAGTGGCAGGCTTATTCCAACAGCCCACTTCCTGTGAGCTGGACTAATTTGGATGGTAATTGGCTAGCAAACAACAAGCTTAAAACAAAATGTACCTCCTGGGAAAAATGAACCACTGACTCCAGAGAAGGTCTTTTAGTACAAACAAATGCAGAACAAGACATTTTAGGCATTCAAAATATTACAATTAATTTTCATGAACTGAAAACACTCTGTGAAGGTTCAAAGTTCTAAAAGTGGTGAACACTGAACACAAGTTCAGGGGTATTTGGGTGCACAATACCATAGACACACATTACTATGTCTCTATCCTGAGATCCAGGGTGCCGTGGTAGCAACTTGTAAATCACAAGGTAGCCATGCCCCAAAGCATAACCTGCTCAGTCATCTCTTTTACTCTAAACAGGATTATAATTAACAAAATGAACATGTTGAACTGAAGACCATTTTAAACTAGGAATTGAGAATATACACTCAGGAAAATCTTTACCGAGATAATAAATCAAGTTAAGATTTGGGTCATTTTCACATATTTCCCTTTTTGCAACCAGTGGAGCCGCCCCCTGCTGGCCATTAGAAAGAATGCAGGTTTAAGGCACTTGCACACTGGCTTCACTTTTCAGACCCGGAGGCTATGTTCACTGCTTTTCTTCAGTTTGTGGTTACTCTGCACACATCTGCTGTATGTTGCCCTTGAAATAAACTCACACAGAGACACATTAATTGATTGTGATGGTTGTGAAGGTCTCACTGAGTGACAGTCAATAACACATCAAGTAGTGAGGACTTCTGTCACCAGTCATTCGAGCAGATGCAGACCAACGTACACACACATGCAGTACACGCTGAAACACTCAAACATATATAACACACATGCCAATCAAATGGCACTATCACAGAGGGACAGAGAGAACAGGCGATGCCACAAACGCTCCAAATCTTGTTGTTCCCTGCAGACCCGTGAGGCTGCACTACTCTGTACTGTACATCTTCCTTTAAAGACTACACCACTAAATATTTCAAAGGCACTGGTTGCCCAGATCCACTCATTAAACTGGCTGCAAAAATACAAAACAAAAAGTTGTTTACACACATAAGCGGTGTTTGGAGCTGCTGTGCCTATGGTATGATATCCCTGTGGAGTGTCATGCTACTTGATTACAACTGAATAAATTCCTGAATAAAAATGCATCTTTAATCCATCCAGTGCATTTTTTTAAAAACGTATCCCCTGTAGCTCTGAGACAGCAGGGCACTTCAGATCTTTCCTTTGTGGTGTCATTTCATATTATTCATGACCTCCCCCCAGCTTCCATATGTGTCTCTTTTTCATTCCTCCCTTGGCCCCCTGCCCATCCCATCTTCTTATCTCTCCCTTACTCTTCTCCTCCTATCTCTTTGAATCCACTTTCTGCATCCATTCCCCATCCTCTCCTGCCCCACAGCATTCATATGGCAGCAGCAGAGCTGTGGCTGTTGAGCGCTATTATGCTCCAATCAGAAAAGGGCAAGACTCATTAACACACAAGCTGTGGATGCACACACACACACACACACACACACAGGTTTAGAGTAAAAATGAATTTTCTGATGCAAGCAAAAGACAAGAAGAATGGCTCTTGATGGGCTTCTACTCTAAGTTCTCCCAGCGGCTAATGAGAAATGCTGATATGTTAGAAGATTTAACACACTCAGAATGCAAAGATAGATAGAGCAGTGCTGTAGTTAATGCGCAAAGAATAAGGGAAGAGGAGGAAGAGAAGAAAAGGCCAGAGATGGAAAAAGTAGATTCTGTACTCAAGTAGAAGTACAGATACTTGTGTAAAAATAAAATCTGGTAAAAGCAATAGTTCTCACTGAACCTTAACTTTTCTCCACATCTTTTATGTAGTTTTTAGTGTCTTTTTCCTCTTGTTAGTCTTTCATCTTGTTACGTCTTTTACATTATTTTTTCATCTTGTTACATCTTTTACATTGTTTTCCATCTTGTTACATGTTTTTTGTCTTGTCACGTCTTTTACATTATTATTACATTACCTTACATTGTTATACATTGTTGCACTCTGATATGATATGTCTTTCTTGCCTTGTTATGTCGTTTTTGTCTTGTTTCATCTGTCATGCTTGATATGCATTCATGGATACACCTAGGAATCATAATTTCTATGCATTATTGTTCCATCCATTTAGGCTGACATCAGGCTTGATGTTGGGAAGGTGGTGAGCAATGATGCAAAATATTGATAATCAAGTGATGAGCCTGAAAATGTAAGGAGTAGAAAGTACAGGTGTTTATGTTAAAATGTCGGGAGCAAAAAGAAGTTATCTTGAAAAATAAACACTCAGGTAAAGTACAGATACCTGAAAAATCTACTTAAGTACAGTTGTGAAGTATTTGTACTTAGTTTCTTTCTAAAAAAGACAAGACACAAAAAGAAGACTTTCTGCTCGAAGACGACAATGACAGTGGAAGTACCACATGATGAAGCAAGAGGGGAGGAGGAGAGATCAAAAGAAAGACAAGAAAGACACACAGAGAGTGAGAAAGAGAGAGAGGCATGACAGTTTTGAAGATGACAGGCTCCATGGACGAATACAAGCAGTACATAGGTTGCCTGAGGATGCATTTGGAGAGTCAGAGGAGACAGCACACCAACACACCCTGGGCAAGGAGACCTCTTGCCTGGTCCAGACTCCTTATGTAAATACAGATCACAGCTTCTCAGTGTTTCGGGGTGGTGAATAAATCCGAAAAATGCAGATGTAAGCGAGTGTTAGCAGAGTAAATTCTTGCTGCTGTGAGGTGGTGAACAAGCACAGTACAAAAGAACAATGTTGTAATGAAAGCAGGTAAGTCTAAACCGGCGTGTGCAGTCATTACACTGTCATGAAAATCAATGTGTGGCCTTTGACTCGGCCAGTGCATGCTTCAGTTACACCCCCCGAGATGTAGGTGGAATGTGCTGGGTGAACTGTCTATGAGGGACCGTGTTTTAGACACGGTTCATTTCTCCATCCTTCATGCGTTTGTTGCTTGCTGACACTTTCACAAAGGGTTTGTGCTCCCAGGCCTTTCTCATCATTATTTTTCCTCAAGTAATGCAGAATGAGGTCTGTTTTGGTCACAGTGCCTGGCTTTGATAATTGCAGGCATAAATTAAAACATTTTCTCAGATAACATCCCATGCAGAGCTCTGCAGTGACCTTCACCACCAAATAAAATATTTAGCTGCAGCGGTGGATCCACTTTTAACTAATTAGAGAAGGGCAATGCAGTGAGGTGGCGAGATATGACAGTCTGACAGTCTTTGTACTGGCCCTTTACAGCTCTGGCCAGCAGTAAAGGGCAAAGGTCCTTCATGTGGGAGATAGATGGCAATGAATCAAGAAGAATTACTAGAAATAAAGTTGTGCGTGTTTTATTGTTTCAGCATCAAATACTTAGTGTTGGGGGAGTTACTTCACAATTATAATACGTAATATGTAAATTGCTCAGTACATATTTGTAACTGAAAAATAACCGAGTTACTGCACCAGCATGTGTCATCATAAGGACCTTTTCAACCGAATTATCCCTGGTTCTTGTTCTGGTTCTGTTCTGTTGGTGCTACCTAAGAAACCAGCCTGTTTCAAGCAAATTGAGTTGAACTATTGTATTCAAGGATGCATCTTCAATGGAGGGCATTGAACAATGCACAAAGGCCTGTAGCATATGACTTCAGTTTACATTTCAGGTCAAGGAAAACAAACTTTTTGTGTTCTGAACCAATTTATTTTTGGTTAAAATGCTCCAAATGGTTTGAACTTGCAGCTATAACCTTTTTCAGTATCCACTATTAGGCTTACCACTGTGCTGTCAGGACCTGAGGCCAACCTTTAATATGAACATTTTCTGCCAGTAATTATTCTGTTTCAATGTCTGCCTGAATGTGCTTCAATAGATTTCCAAGGAGAAAAGGCCACTTAATGCAGTAAGCGGCACTGAGAAATTTAATGTGATTGGCAGTGGTTTTGGTCTTTTGTTGTGGTGTTAAAACCGATACTATTCATCCGACAAATGAAGTTGGCACACTGAGAAAGCACATGCCTTTGATCTGCACTCAGGCATCCATTTCTCAAACAGTATCCAGGTACTGCCTTCACCAAAGTGAGGCCAGGTATAGCAACAGAGCACCAATGGCCCCATTTGCCATACAAATGCACAGCACAAGGAGCTCCAGCTGCTCCCCACACCTCTTTCTGACAGAGATGAATTGTTGCACTCTACCTTTACTCCTCACAGCTTAGTGGATGGAGTGTCAGTGTGCTTCCTGGACGAGATTATTCTTCACTCTTAGACATGAGGGTTCCAGAGGGGTTCTTCCTGATGCCTAAGGTCCTACCCAGAACCATTTCCTTCTGAAGAATGCTTTCTTGAAGAAAGGGTTCGTCAAGGGTTATTTGTAAGACTAAGGGTTCCATTAGGCATCGTTTTTCATCCAAAGAACCATTTTTGTTTAGACGATGATATAAAAGGTCTCTCAGTAGATTCGCCTGAATGGGCTCTGACTAACACACTGGGAATATAAAAGGGTTCTTGGTAGAACACCCTGGGTGGGTTCTAGAGAAAATCCTTGAAATATGAAAGAATTCTCTGTGGAAATCCCCGAATGGGTTCTTGATAGCACCCTCTGAAGGTGGAGAGATTCTGGATAGAACCCCCAGAGAGGGTTCTGGGCGGAACCATGAAACCCATAGAAGGGTTCTCCTGTAGAACCTCTCATAGGGGGTTCTACGTGAAACCTTTTGCAGATGGTTCTAGGTATAACTGTTTATGTTAGGTTCTAGGAAGAACTGTCTGAAAGGGTTGGGGTTTATAAAAGGTTCTACCATGAACCAAAAAGGGTTCTCCTATGGGGAGAAGCCGAAGAACCATTTATGATTCTAGTTACCCCCTTTATTTCATATCTAAAGGTGGTACCTAGATCCCCAATATAAAGGGTTATACCTCAAACCATCTGCAAAAGGTTTCACCCAGAACCCCTAATGAGACGTTCTACAGAGAACCTTTATATGGTGTAACGGTTCCAAGCATACGGTTCAACGGTTCTGGGTGTTCTATCAAGAACCTTTCCACCTTCCTCAGGTGTTAACAAGAACTCAGACAGGGGGCTCTACCAAGAACCCTTTTATATTCCTAGGGTTTTTATTATTGTGATAGCAATAACTCCTGATGAACTGGTTCTTTGGATGAAAAGGGCTCTTAATGGAACACACAGTCTCACAAAGAACCCTTGATGAACCCTTTATTTAAAAAAAAAAAAAAAAGACTCATTCAAAAACAGAACCTCAGCAGTAGAAACTCAGCCCTTCAGGAAGAACCCTTTGGGAACCTTTATTTCTCAGAGTGTTGGGTATTCCCCACCTCTGTTAAGTCTGACCATTACCTTCCTTCTTCCTTCATCTCTACATCCAGACACTTCTGATTTGGCACTTTGGTAACCTTACAGTAAGCTGGTCTATAAAAAATCCCTCTTGGGCTTATACTTGTCTTGCCATCCCTGCTCTGTGTCCTTTCTCCTTCTCTCTCACTCAGGAGGAAACCTCCACACTTGGGCTAATGATCACATCATAGACTCACCCACTGGCTCCCAATTAAAGTCAAGAGTTGGCTTATTTAAAATAAAGATCCTTATCCTCCTGCTACTGAGGGCACTTCAAGTCCTGCTGCCTTCATTACCCGAGGTTCTCTGTCCGTACGCCAGTCTTTCCACCCCATCAGCCTCTCGTCCGTCTTTTCTTTCATGTCTTCTACTTTTGCTGTTTGTTGTTCTCTTCCTTTCTTTAATGGACCAAACTTTTCTTGAAAACTAGAGAAGTCTTAATCCAAACTTTGCCCTTTTCATCAAGAGATGCCAAGCCTGAGAGCCGACTCACTTAACTTTTGTTGAAGTAGTCAGCTTTAATGGAAATAATTTCTCACGCTGAACAGAGGAAATATTTTTTCTTTTGAATTTAACTGTGTTTTTTACTAGCAAGAATGATGGCTCATCAAATGGAACCGGATTTGTGTTGTGCTGGAAAAATGTGCACATCTGAATGCCAATAAGCATGGTCACAGCTGGGAGTAGAGAAAATTCGGAAGCAATAACAAGCCTTTTAGTTTGAAGCTTTGTAGCTTAATCACTGATGTCAGGATTGTATGTTGAAGTGCATCGCAGACAGTTGCAGCATATTTCCCTCAGCCACTGCAGCTGTAAAAGAATATGAGGCTCTTTCAGGCCGAGGTTGGAAATAATGAGTCAATCTGGGCATTAGCATGGAGATAGGGGGAAGTTGCAAGCAACACACTACTGGGGTTAAAAACGTTCAAATTAAATATTCAGGAGAAATGGCGTATGTGTGCACTTTTTCTCCACAGAATGAAAGACACATAGACAACAGCATTCCGGATAAAACTCGCTTAAACTCAGCCATTTTCCTCCAAGAGACCTCAGCGACAAGACATGGTATTTTTTTTGAGATGTTAAAAGTGACGCAGATGTCTTCCTTGAATACTCAACCAGCTTTCACTTGACATTTGTGAAAGCTGAATGCAGAAGACATGTTTTTGCAGCCACAGTGATGCAATGAACCTTAGAGAAAAAGACAAACACAGAATTTCAAAAAAATTGCCCCATTCTTAACTTTTCTTATGCCCTCTCCTTTCACACTGTCTCTTTTTATTCATTCAGCTGTTCTCTCCTTTGTCCCACCATGCTCTCCTTTGGATTACAGAGCAGGTCACGGTAGTTAAAGGGACATTTCACACAAAAATTAAAATTCAGTCATTATCTACTCATACGACTCAGTTTTTTAGTCCACTGCTGGAGTTTCAGAGGAAAACAGCATTGCAAAACCACAAAAATTATTGAAATGCATGATGACTAGTTTAAAAAACATAAAATTCCCCATACTGCTCATCTGGTAAAGTCTCCTAAAGCCCAACAGGCCGTCACGCCACACACACCCAGTTCAGACAGTGTGCATGTGTACATGAACGTGGCTCCAAGCTAAGGATCTACTGTGAAGATTTCGCCTAAAAACATGGTGTAAATGATGTCTTTCAAGTCAACTTGGCATGTTGGGGCTTTAAGAGACTTGAATTATGCCAGACAAGCAGCATGGAAGCATTTTATGTTTTTTTCAGGTTATTTTTTTACATTTGAACACTGGTCACCATTCTCTTACGTTGTTTGGGAGATTCTGCAGCCCTGTTTTCCTGTGAAACTCAAGCAGTGTTTTGTGGACTGAAAAACTAAACCTGACTTTCAATCGGCATGAGGGTGAGTAGATAATGACTGAATTTTCATTTTTGGGTGATTTACCCCTATAATACAAGTGGACAGACACTGTGACTTCAGAATTGTTGGTTGGTTCAAAACAGAGTCTCAGTAGGAAGGTGAGACCAGAAACACTGTGTGAATGTGGTTTACTGTATGTGTGGGTAGCAGCAGAAGCATCAGCAGCCGTAGCAGGGGTATGAAGGAAGCTCAAACAAGGCCTACACTGACTATTAATAGGGTCAAAGTAGAGAATGTGCAGTGTGTTTATGTTATAACTGTGATTCTTTTTGAACGGTTATATCATAATGTTAATTAAGATGTTAAGATGTGCATTACGATTTCACTACAGTAAGAGTTTACCGAGCAAGACTGAAAAGTGAAGCCAATGCGGACACACAGGACTTACCATTAGGCAAAGTGTCTCTAATTGCCTTGTTCCCCAAGCTACCAAGGCCAAAAATCCAGACTACGGATGATAATGATAAATAGATGATTGATTAATTGGTTGTTAAGAATTTGGTCGATCAAGTAAAACTTAATTGTTCTACTATCAAATAAAGATCTGAAATATAACAGAGATTATTTTAATGAGTGTTCTCCACATTTTATCTGATGTGCAAGCGCATGTGTTTAATATGTGGGCCTTTACGTCTTTATGTTTCATAGGCTCTGTGATGCTGTCAGAGAATATGCAATATGTATGTTGCAGTGAAAACAAAGCTTTGATTGAGGAGGGAAATGTGGTATTGTTTAGTATAAGCAAAATTTATAGTTTTTTTTAATAACAATTAATCAATTAATCGATCATTAACATTACCAATGATCAATTAATTGTTCGATTGATTGACAAGGTGCTGCAGCTGTGGATGTGATAGATGATGGCTGTTACTTATGTCACTGTTGTTTTGTGTTTTACACTGAGTATCTTCATATTGTCGACTCTGTAGTAGCCCAAGCTTTGCCCTTTTAATGTGCCATTTTGCAATGTTTTTCCAACCGGTGGAAATGATCTGCTTTGGCCTCACACACACCCATTACATTCCCTAAAATCACGTGTTGAAGACAAGTTAAGAAATGTTTTTTCTGTCTGTCTCCACCACAATTCAACGTAATGTGACCCTTTGTGCGCAAGTGCCAAAAACGAGTAAATCTCCAAAGACTCACATATTTAAATGACCAACTCTACAGCTGAAACATGTAAACATGTTCGCAGCCTGGTACAAAAAACTGTTTTGGTCTCTATAGCTAATTTCCTCCTTTGTGACAACTGTGCATGGGGTGAATTTTTTATATAACTCACTCATTTAAATTATATTAAGCCTTGAAGTTAGTCCACTTTGAGTGACAGGTGGGTGCCATCACAGATAGCTAGCTGTGTATTTTTGCAGAGAACTCCACTCACATGGGGCTGTGTGGTTGATCTAATCTGTTAATATGGCTGCTGAAAAAAAAAAACAGATTCCCCCAGGCACATGTGCTGTTCAAGCAGCCAGTGTGGCGTGGCTGTAACACTGTCTATGTCATTTATCTGCTGAAATAATTGTTCAGTACACTTATTTGCTTCCTTGCAGAGAGTTAGATAAGATGATCGATACCAGTCTCTCATCTGTTTTGCCAATATTAAGCTGGATCCAGATTAGTTTAGCCTACCAGAACATCTAAAGCTCACTAATTAACACATTATATCTCATTTGTTTAATTGCACAATCAGTTGAGTCTTGTTGTCACCAGGCAACCAGGGGAGAATCCAGAAGCACACAGCCCCATTAAAATCACAACTTTTTACACTTTGGCTTTTATATGGAATATCAAACGAGATATAACTTTTTAATTAATGAACTTTAGAGGTACCGGAAGGAGGATTTTGTTACCTTTGGTCACACAGTTGCCAGTCTTTATAATAAGCTAGAATAACCAGCTGCTTGCTGTAGCTTCATGTTGAACAGACGGTCATGAGTGTGTCAGTCCTCTATTTCTGAACAAGAAAGCAAATAAAGATATTTCCTAAAGTGAAAAAAATATTAATTTAAAACTCATACACAAATAAAAATGTCTTGCTCCTATTTAACTTTTAAATATAACATGACCTGTGCCGTACTGTTTCTTTCTTTTTTTTTTTTTTCCACTTCTGATATTTGTAGCATGCAGTGATTTGGGCCTAATGCATTTTTTGTCTATTTATTTAGCATGTGAAAATATCTTCTCACTTCCACTTATGCAGAATGAGCTAATAATGACAGAGGCGTGAAAGGGATGAAAAGTAAAAGTGCAATATTACATGACATATGTCCCTCTGCAGTATTTGTCCAACATGGAGCTGATTAAACCACCATTGAAGCCTCTGGAGAGAGGCAGTGCTTGAGTCAGCAGCACAATAAAGCCAATAAAGTCACACATAAATAAAGTCACATACCACAGTGCTGCTACCATTAACATCAATATGTTGCACGAGTATGGCTGGTTTATGTTCTGCAGTCTATTTAATGGCTGTCTTTTTATCTGCTGTTTATCTGCAGAATAAGCTTTCTGCTCTATCTTGAGGTTCAACCATATTTAACCTTCTCTTACACAAGCCAGTAGGCATCCATATGTTTTTAAAATATATCTATCTATCTTTTTATTGGTGCTGTAGTACTCCAGATCAGTCTTGGTTTCAAGCCGTCTCACAACCACTTTTTTAAGGTCTCGGTCTTGCCTTGGAATCAACTGCATTTTATGTGGTCCCAGACACCACATCAAGACCACAACTGCGGGTATAATCACTAATTTGCTATCTATCTATCTATCTATCTATCTATCTATCTATCTATCTATCTATCTATCTATCTATCTATCTATCTATCTATCTATCCATCCATCCATCCATCCATCCATCCATCCAACGATCCATCCATCCCATCATTTAAAAAATAAACTACAATGTGGGAAACAGAAAGTTACACAGAAATATGCAACACTGGATGTGAGTTAAATCAATTAAATCCAACAGACAGGTGGAAACAAAGGCAGAAATATGAATTAATTTTAGCTTCAATCAAACTGAACAGCTATTTCTCCATTTGGCCTCTGGGTTGTACGTAATCACTCCAAACTCACTGAGGAGAAAAGCTTTTTTAATTTTAAATCAGTCTGCAATCACTTCCAAGCGGGAACAGGATACATGAAAGCATCTTAACAAATTCATTGCAGACAAACACTCTTTGTGCTCAGTCGCAGGTGGCCAAAAGGCTAACAAGCTTGTTTGTGAATGCAAAGACAACTCCACAGTGCCCCATCATGCTGTCCACATGCTGCCTGGCTTGGGAGCCTCACAAACGAGTGACCTTGAGCTTCACAATTATCAGACTACTGTTCTCTGTACCTTAAGTCTCCTCTGTCTTGCTGCTTTCACAAAACCACAATTTGCAACTGATTCCCTTTGTGGACCAAGATTCAGTGTCTGGCCATCAGAAAGCAATGAAACTGGGACTGATAAGATTTTAAAATATCCAGCATCAATTATTTATCTCACGGCTCCTCCTCCTGCTGCACTTATATTTCATTCAGGACATCTCTGTCTCTCACTTCCTCTTACTTCCTGCTGCGCTGTAGCATCTGATAAAATGTAACAATGAAACAAGATGGAAAGTTGCCATGGCCGCTGTAGTGCTCCACTCCCCTGTAATGAGTTCAATCACACATTGCACGGGAAATGGTACAATTAAACAGACTTATAAAATAAACATAAATCCTGCCTGCAGACAGCAGCTTCTTCTTTGTTTTGACACTGCTGGATACGTGTTTCTTCCATGGTGTCCTCTAAAATGCATAATTACTCTGGCTGAGCGTACAATTTAAATCAGTATCTGTTAAATGAGGAAAAAGTTAAGCAGCTCTCCAGTCTCTCTCTCTGGGGCGTGCAGTGGTTTTCCTTCTAATTAATTTAATTTCTTACATCTAAATCCACTTTACTATTGCCATTCAGTCTAATTTTCATCTATTATCCTCTTTGCCTCTCCTACATACTGTATATCTTGGTTTTATGTTGTTAAGCAGCTTTGCACTCAGTTTTCTGCAGTTTTCTTTCTTCTCTTAATAATACATTTGTATTTTATCATTTAAAAATTTAAACTTAAAACCACATACCGTACATCTGTGTTTTAGGAAGATACTGGATCAGTTATTCAGTTGTAGCATAGCACTGTACTAAAAGGAATAAGTGAGCAAATGAAGCATTTTATTTGATCTTACAGCTGTTTAAAATCATGTTCTTATTAAAGGATAAGGCTGGTGTTAATAAATATTTCTTACATCATTGAATACTCTTGAAAAGACCAAAGCCAGCAATTTGTTACAATAGTCTGCCTCTCAGTAACTTACCTGCCCTGTCTGTGGCACTCCAATCCAAAGCCCATTTGTTTCCTCAAAATAAATAATCTTTTAAAATAGACCACAGATATAGATTAATTTTTAAACAGGTCTAAGAGTCTACAGTCATGCCAATGGCACTGTGAGGCTGTCCTCAGGCACAGTGATGTTTTGAGCTATGTGGGATGAAAAAAGACCGAGCCACTCAACAAAAGAATAAGACTCAACAATCAACCCAACCTAAAGTGTATTTGACAACATGGGAATGAGACTCAACAACCAACTCGCTCCAGAATCACTCAGTCCACCTCTAATGTCAGCATGCTAACAAGCTCACAGTGGTGATGCTGACATGTTGATAATTAGCAGATAGATAGATAGATTATAGCTTATTGCCACAAATCACTTGGTAACCCTTTAGATTACAGCCTGCAATATACTGAGTAGTATATACTGACAGTATAAGTTTTTAATAATACTGTACGAGTTGTATGAGTTGTTACCCCCTTGTTCCTTCTTGTTTCTCAGCACCTACATATATATATGTTGGTAGGTAATGTGCTGGTACAGTGTTATTAAAAAAATTACACTGAAAATGCAGAGTAATTATGCAGTACGTTGCAGGCTGTAATCTAAAGTGTTACCATAGTTTTAGAGCTAATTAATCATAAAGTAGTCATCAGGTATCGGACAAAACAGAATTTTGACCTGATGATGGTGCTAAATGAAACATCGGGGTGTCACACAAGTTTTTAATCATTCAAATTTGTCTGGGTTGTTAATACATGTTTCTGTGGTGTGACAAACTCAGACACACATTTATTATTGCTTTATACGATCTTTACAAGTTTTAAGGTACGTAACTTTATGTGCAGTATTTGACTTGCGTGACTTGACTTTCCTTATGTACAGCCAGGCAGGCTGGTTACAAGACAGATTAACCATTATCTACTGGTAACAGAAGTTAGAATCATTTAAAACATTTTTTAAACAGATAAGCTTGTCATTAAGCTGTAGGAGTTTTGACATCTGGTTGAAAAAAGGTTTAATGACATCGACAATTTATTATTTATGATGGCCTAATCAGTGCAATAGACAAGTGAAAACACATCAATAGTCTGACATATTTTACAAAAAGAAACATTTTTAATGACTACAGGCAGGAATTATGGCCTACATAAGTGATTTGATACAGCATACAGG
>JAJHUR010136461.1:0-23034 GCA_027495735.1 Lutjanus campechanus
TCAAACTCAGTCAACACTGGAAAAACAAAATCATACAATATAAAAAAGCCTGTGACAAAATATAGAAATAGATTTACAAAAATAATAAATGATTAAACACTGAGTCAGTTCATTGAGATCTGCATGTATGATATTTGCGTGGGGAGCTTCTATGATTGGTGGAACTCGTGGGAAGCTTCAGTGATTGGTCAAACCTGCAGTAAAAGTTGTGCAGATTGCACTGAGATTGGTTAAATTTGTATGAATCATCAACTTCCTGGAATGACTGATTAAACATGAATGGCTAAAAAGTATCTCATACTGTAGTAATTTTTGAGAAGAATACTTTGTACTTTTAAGTATGTTTCTACCACCAGTACTTTTACTTGAGTACACATTTTCAGCACTTTTTCTACCACTGGAAAAGAACAGCATCACAGATTGTTACAGGGTGTAACGAGCATATCAACAGATGGATTAGGACTGAACAGGCTGGGACTTGTGTTTTCTGAGGTCTTGTGTTTCCTTGACAGTCCAGCAGAGGTCCCTGATGTAATCTTGTTTTCACCTGTTGTAGCCATTGTCTCCCCCACCCTCTCCTTTGAGTATTCAGGTTCCTCCACTGGGTTCAGTTCAAACAGCAGTATGTATATCACTCTGTTCCTGTTGCTTCTTGTGAGACCGCTCTATCTAACCAGGATTCTGTATCTTTGCTTCCATACATGAAGTCAATCATCTGCTTGTATGTCTGCTGTTATTTCCAGACAACCACTGCTGCCAGCAAACTCTTCTCTGAGCTCTGCTGAGTCTGTCCCAGTCAAGGTAATACCTGGACCCTATCTGTTATGACTTGGGGCCGACGTTTCAAGCAAGGATCCCATGTTCAGGTTTTTTTGTGACCAGGTCCCAGATTGACTAACATTAGTGGTGGAAGAAGTACTCAGATCATTTACTTGAGCAAAAGTATCAGTACAACAATGTAAATACTCCACCACAAGTAGAAGTGTGGCATTAAAAATCCAATTAAGTAAAAGCACAGAAGTATTATCAGCAGAATGTATTCAACATATTCAAAGTAAAAGTGATTGTGCAGAAAAATGTCCCCTGTGACTGATGTGTTATGACATTATTAGATGTTAATACAGCAATGCAATGCATATGAAAACAGCGTTTCACCACAGAGACACAAATGTACCATAGAGTGGTGGTGACATAAAATGACTAAGAGACACAAAACTACCACAAAGAGAAACATCGGTGCCACAAAGAGACACAGATGCACCACAAACCACATTATTCACACCTGTGCGTTTCCTTGTGTGACATGTCAAAATGTCTTCTGTGAACAGGGCTTACGTCATGTCCATGCTTTAGTTATGGTCCTCTCCTGTCCTCCTGGTCTGTAGCTACAGTTTCTGTGGATAAAAAAACACAATAACACTTATTTCTCAGCCGATCTCAGTGAGTGGGAGTGTTATATTCAAGGGTTCATGATCTACATGGAGTAGGGAAATGACTTACTCCATATAGATGATGGTACTCCATACCGTCAATTCAGTTCAATTCAGTCTGCCTTACTGGCATGAATGTTTTATTGACAAAGTGTTAATGTTTCAATAAAAAGAATACATACTAATTCAATTCAATAGTGATATTGTATTGTATGTGTGTTTTGATCAAGATAAGTCACATATTGTGCAGCTGAATGTGCTGCATCTCCTCATAGAAGCTTTAGCTTTACACCGTCATCTACTTCTCAGACATGAAGGAGCAATAAATTAAATAACTTATAATATTGTGCTCTGATTTGATTGAATTTATCACATTTTAAGAGGAAATGCATTTCTGTCTCCACCTCACCTGTGGTGCAGTGACTCCTCTGGTGTTTAGGGGTTTTTGTCTTGTATCGTCCTGTCTCCATGGACAGCCTGTGGTCACTGAGCCTGTGTTTGGTCTGGACCTGTCTCTGCTTTGTATTTCTGACAGTAAAGAGAGAATCTAGTTTGTTTTGAGTTTTGGTTTGATTCATCTAATGTTCCAGATAGGCATCATTTCTTAATTGAATCATTTGGTTTGCTCTGATTGGTGGTTGGAGAGCAGTGCTGGTCTGAGGTTGAACTATACTGGGTGTTGTTTGAGCAGTAAGTCTCAGGACCAGCTGACAGAAGAGACTCTTCTTGGGGTTCATTCTGGGGTTTGTAGTGCCTGAAGTCTCACTGTATTTTGGGTGCTGGAATTAAGATGTAACCCAAATTTGAGCGTTCTTTTTTTAATGTTTATAATTAATTAGTAACACCCTAATTCTGCCCTGCATGCATTAGGTGGTAAATGTTTATTATGGACCTACAGAATTCTGCAGGCAGGGCCTCAGTGGTTCTCAACCTTTTTTCCTTGGAGCCTCGCCTAGCCCAAAGACACACATACATTATATATGCATAGGAAGTTAATGATTAATCTTTGATTGACTGATTGCCAAATACACAATTTTCTTGAGTTGATAAATTCACAAGTCTGAGGTTATACAAGCTCAAATATTTGATCGTGTTACATGTGCTCTTTAATTACAGTGAAATTAAAAATATTGATTAAACCATCTTGAATTTTTTCAGTAATTTTGCTGAAAAAATTCACGTTGGCTTAATCAGAATTTCTGTTCTTCATTTAATTAACTTGATGAATTTAAAATCTAAAAATTATTTCATTTTCAGTCAACTCAGCATAGTAATAAATAAAATAGGGTTTTTAAATATCTTAAAATATTTGTATTCCAGGGACCTTTTTATGGATCCTTGTCCCTCCTTAATTGAAATTGTGCAGCATCTATTTATATATGGACGAATCTGGTGACTGCTTTGTGAATTCTGCCATCTTGCAGTGCCATTGCTGTGGTGGCATGTTGTGTACAGTCAGTGTGTGCTGGTTGAGTCTGTTTGGAACCCAAATTTACAAGACTTTCACAAGATTTTTCATAGTTTTGGTCAAAATGTTCACTCTCATGAGATCTTGCAAATCTGAGGTTCCCTTTTACACATGTCTGCTGTTGCCTGCTGACAGAGACATCATGGATAACTGGATTAATGACATTAAACAGCAGCTCCCAGTAACTGATGAAGATTTCTTTTAAGATGGTAAAATCAATGTTCAAATGCCTGTAAAGATCAAAGTGCAGTGTCCTCTCTAAATCAACCAAAGATATTCTGAATCCCGTCCTTTCATAGACCTACAGTAGATTCTCCTTATATTCTTCTGGTGTAATCTACATTTTTTCTGCGTATACATATTTGTACACAATAAAACAATTTCAATTTAAAAAGTGTCCATAACATCAGACCATAGAGTTCATGAGAATAAGGTACACAGATCTACAGAACAGAACAGCAGCCACTGAATCAAATGAAAAGCACAGCAACAGTCCATGTCTGAGAGGGGGTCTTCAGTTTATTTTTGTAGTTCATGATGACGGTAATGATGATGATGTTTCTCCTTCATCCAATAGCAGTAGGTGGGATGTCACCACCTACTTTCCAGCAGAGGTTTCAGTTTGTATCTGAGTTTCAGCCTGATGTGGTTTCACCCATCTGTGTGTGAAAGTTGAATTACTACCAGTGCAGCCCCTAAATATCTATGAATATCCATGATGGTGACACAAGTATACATGTGTATAAAATACATTTACTATACTTGTTGATGGGATACAATCAGTGTTGGTTTTTCATGGGATTTGTTGATTTGTTGCCAATTAGAAAATGAAAGACCTCATTTACATCTAAAAGATCAATAAAGTGAGTAATATGGTGACCTAGTAGCTCAGGTGATACCATGTTTTCCCCATGTACCCTGTCAGCTGTCAAAGTCTGTCAAAGTCAAAATTATGAGTTAAAAAATCGAACTATGACTTTCTGACTTTCATAATTTGGACTTTTTAAATCTCATAATTATGACATTTTACCTTATGTTTATGACTTGTTCCTCATAATTTCTACGTTTTATCTCATAATTATGACTTTTTATGTCATAATCATGATTTACCATGGTGATATTTTTTCTAGTTTTTGGGACAGTTGGTTTTGCCCCTTCAGCTCATAATCACACTCACTAATTATCAATCGAAATAACATCATATATCATATCAACGTATCATGGGCGGACTATTTCGTTAAAAAAAAATATACGTGGCAGGTACAGCAGCGCCTCTGCACGTACAAGTCGCCTCCAGTTAATGACTTCCGAAATGTAGATGTTTGAATTTCCGAGGTGGTCCTGAAGGCAGCAGTGATCCTAGTCCCTGTGTGTGACTGAGGTGTTTCATTAGTGAGAGCCGCCGCCGTCGGGCTGGCATAGCGCTGTGTGTGTGTGTGTGTGTGTGTCAGCTCAGTGTGAAGGATTACTGTGACTTTCTCATCTGTTAACCTGACATACACACTTTATAACCAGGAACACACATTTATCTGCATGGGAGACATCAAAGTTTCAAACATGAGCAGTCTGAGGGCGTGTAAGGAGCCGTTTGGTAAGTCACTATTCTGTGTGCGTGTGTGTGTATTAGGTGGTTAATATTACGGCACAGTATGCACTCTTAATTTGTTTTACATTAATCACCATCAACATTAACTATAACTTTGAGGCCTCCTGCATTTATCTTAGAATGGCTTATTATTGTATTTGTTATTTTTTTTAAAAGTAAACTATACTTTTCACCATTTAAATATAATGTGATCAGAATTATCCTCACAGTTATATTAAGAACATTATAAACTGGTTGAAAATCACTGTAGCACCTCTAGTTTGTGTATTTCCTGGTTTTTCGATCTGCAACCACAACCAAGAAAGTTTCCACAATTAAAAAAATCCCTTATTCTAATGGAAACCCGTTACCTCTCACACACTAATCTTTGTTTCCTAGTGAACCTACAGAAGACTATTAATACTCATCCAACAGTAACAGACTTAATGTCCTCTTGTGCTCATATATCTGCCGTGGGACAAATTCTAATCAGAACCTTGTGTCTTTGTCTCGTTCATATGAATGTTTGTGGTTAGTGGTGCTGTAATGTAGTCGGTGCTGATATTTTTTATTCACACGAAGGCAGCAGAAGAGTTACAAGTGCCCTACCTTCAAAAACGAAACTCTTAGCATAATAATAAACATAATATGACCCCGTTATAAGCTGTATCTAATGACGTTATTAATGGTTACTAAAGAAGTAAGTCGGTAAGTTATTAACTGTTGCTGTCGTCTTAAAAAACAAAACAAACAATGAGACCCTGAATTAGATCTGGGTCGAGTCTGACGGGCCCGACGGGTTCGGGTCAGGTCAGGCCTTATTTCTCATCTATTTCACAGGCTCACATCGGCTTAGGGCTGTTCTTTCTTTCTTTCTTTCTTTCTTTCTTTCTTTCTTTCTTTCTCCCCAGTTTAGTCCTTGCCAATTCCAGTTCCCTGCTTGTATTGTCCTTGTCACTGAAATCTCCCACTGTTTGGTGCATAGAGGGAAACAGAGGGCTGTAATTGGGTTCATGCTGAAATATGCAAATGAGGGACGGGTTCAGGTGGGTTTTGGGCAGAATTTGATGCTTTTCAGACGCGATTAAAGTGCTTCCCTAAATGAACTAGATAGCTAGTTTAAAAGACAAAACAAGTTTCAGGAAAATAAATAAATGAAATAAAGGATTTTTAGGGTTAATAATTAAGTTCTTTTTTTTTTTTAAAAAGAAAAATTTACATCTGGGGTGTTTTTGCAGTGTTTTGACTTGTGTGTGTGGAGATAAGTGTTATTTATTAACAGACCAGTGTAGAGCCAGCATTTGGTTTGTCCATGCTGGGCTACTGTAGAAGCAGGCAACGTGAAACGTGCAACATGGCGGCCCCTTCTGTAGATATAAAGGACTCTTTCCAAAGTAACAATAACACAAGATTCTTATTTTAAGATAATCACACGTTAACAAAACATACTAATATTAAAGGGGAACTATTCTGCTTTTTCCTCTTTTCTGACCTATAAATGTTGTTACAATGTTGGATACTCGTGTTAAACGTTGCCAACGCGTCAAATAATGAGTTTCGTGCATTTGGAAGTGAGCCCTGCAGCTGTTTTGGATGGCTCTGCACGCTGTGTTTTACACTCTTTTTTTAAACAGTGGGGTTGCATTGACGTTAATAATGCGTGCCAGACTTACTTATATGGGAATGCCCCGGCATATGCTCTAAGCCTGCCCTCTCCCCCACTCTACTTAGAAAGTTGTATCTCTATGCGCTGCTCTGCTGTCTACAACGATTTCACAGTGTCAGCATGTTGAGCAATGGCTCCCAGAAAATGTTTGTTCTGGTGTGAGGGAAAGTTAACTTTGTTTAGCTTTCCTAAAGAGGCAAGCACCAGGCAGAAGTGGATAGAGTTGCTTTTTCCCGGCCAGCGAAAGAAAAATACCTCCGCGTTTGTCTGTCTACGGCATTTCACACGGGACTGTTTGTCAACATGGGCCAGTACGAAGCTGGATTAGCCGAAAACATGGAGGAGGGCTGGGGGGTGGAGTAAATTACACAGACCGTTTTTGCGGGATGCCCGAAATACAGAGAGAGGCACAGCGTCTTGCAGATCTACAAAGCTTTGTGTGCAGGTAATCGTGTGTAGCTGCTCTATAGGAGTCCAAGACTCAACGGCCCGAAAATGAGTATAATATGTCCTCTTTAAATATTATATTCCATTTCTGCCTTGCTCTGTCTAGAAATTCCCCCAAATTTACAATCTTGCCTGTTAAAAGGAGGTTTTTCCTCACCACTGTTGCCTTAGTGTTTGCTCTTTGTGGGAACTGTTGTGTCTGTAAATAATATTATAAAAAAGTACAGTCTACACCTGTTCTATATGAAAAGTCCTGAAATAACTTCTACTATGATTTGGCACAAAATAAATGAAACTGACATTAAATTGTTTCTCCATACTGAAACATATGTAATTGTGGTGGAAAATACTGAACCCGTGTCTCACTTTATGTCATTTTTGACTTAAAATCAGTCAGTCTCTTTCACACACACCTTGTGTTTGACACATTGTAATGGAATGTGTTGTAGAGACGTTATGGGTTAATGGCTGTTTGCCTGCAATCCTATATGATCCAAGTACACACTGTAGTTCTTTCCATTACTAAGCTGTAATTTATAATATATCTATGAGCTGAGTTTTGTGTTTGCAGCAATTGAGACACAAGATGGTTCAGTTGTAAATTTCTTTATTTGGACACCATATAAAATGTTATTGCAGCAGCGCATATTTTGTTATATTTTATTATGATTAAATAACTAAAACTGAGAACAGTGGAATTAATGGTAGACCAGGTTGCCACCAATTCTTAGGAATCTTAGTGTGAATTTGTGAAAAGCTTTTTTTAATTCTGCAGTACTAGACTTGACATTGACCATGGCTGCAATAACACACACTGACACACACACTGGTGGCAAATGTGGGTTTGCAGCCATGACGGTGGCCAGTCAGGTGTCACTTCTTTAGAATTTAGAGCAGTGTGATCAGTTTATACTGAAGATCAACTCATAGTAAGACATTTAAACACATCCTGGGAAGTAAGAAGAGAAAACTTTCATTATCAGTGCCTCTTTATCTCTGAGCTCCTGTTTCAACCCATTTGACCTTTCCAGCGCAGGGGCTGGAAACTGTTGAACTTGACTTTGGGCTTTGTGCCTGCAACTCTGGGCTTTTGCTAACATGGGTTTTTAGTGGCTGGTAGTAATAGAGATACATGTGGTCTTTGCTACAGGCTTTGTTGTTTTCTTGTTGTTTCTAGCCATGCTGAGAGTTTTGGATTTATTTTTCTAGGTTTTGAGAAATCTGTCCCTGTTTGTGGTGCTCAAAGATTTGACAAAATTGCATTTTAAGTTTTAAACAGCAATGTCTTTCTCTGCCTACTCTGATTTCAATAAGTAGAAAGTAGTTCTAATGAAATCTTTGCACCTTGTTCTGGGGTTATCCAGAGCAGTCATTTTCAAAGGGTGGATCATGACCCACAGGAGGGTCACAGGAGATTTTATCTGGGTCCCATAAAAAATAAAAGACTATGGAATAATTCCGCAAAATGTAAGATTTATGTCTGCAGTACACATTTCATAATGCATTTAAAATGTCCTTTACTGTAAAAAAAAAAAAAAAAGTTGAGAAAATTGAACATTTCAAGGCAACTTAGACTTTTGGATTTTGAGCCAAACTCAAACTCCTAAGTTTTAAAAAGTTTTACCAACTAGTAATGTTTTGTTGAGATAACTTACTTTTCTTCTTTAGATAAACTTGAACCTTTGAGTTTTAGAAACCCCAAAAAATTGTATTTAAAAAACTGAACAAAGTCATTGAAGTAAGTTGCCTTGAAATTCTGACTTATCTGAACTTTTTCTAAGGTTTGTTTTCATGATGAGAGAAAATGAAAAAAAAATGAGACAACCTGTGTATATGCAAGATACTATATCGTGATGTGGAGATATCAGTAACAATGGTCAGGACATTCAGTAATGCCTCAATTAACTCTCCCAAGTTTTATTAATAAGTCCTGTTGTGAACTGGGTCACGATGGTTTGTCATTTTTAAAAAGCAGGTCCCCAGGAAAAAAAGTCAGGGAAATACTGATCTAGAGTGCAATGTTGGTGAAACAGACTAAACTAACTTACAGTTACAAAGTAAAGTCTTTATTTTGACTTTAAAAAGTTAGCAGCTGGGCTGCTTTAAAGTTTGAAGTTGACTGAATTTGAAAAGAGTTTGTAACAATTCAAAACAAACTATTCTAGTCAAATAAATGTGATATTATTTCAGTTGTGCTTGTGAAAACATGTCCAAGAAGCTGAAGATATCAAGTTGAACCAATAAGTCTTTAGTCACACTGGCAGACATTACAAACAAATTGGATTTCCTTTGACATTTTCTCAGTTTGAACACAAAGGCCTTCCAGCTTCAGCTGCTCCTGTTTGTTCCAGCATAAAGACATGTGAAACTGCTCCCACTGAATTTATTACATTTCCGGTGTAAGATAGAGAATGACTTCAATACTGACCTTCATAATGTTTTCATTATTGTGAAAACAAACCTGACTTATCTTAAAGTGTATTAGAAACACACAGCAAGTTCTCATCATATTTGTTTTCTTCAAACTGCAAAAGGTTGTCAGGACAGTTTTAACTCACACAATGCATGCTGGGAAGTCTGCTCATATGCTCATCATGTTTGTTTAGAATCTTAATTTAATGAGTTGATTGAACTCTGTGCAGTGCTTTCATTCAACTCATCATTTCAAGTCAAAAGGCTTCAAGTTAGAAGACCTGAAGTAAGAGTTCTGAAAATAAAGTTTAATCACTTTGAATAAATAAAACTTGTATACTTTGGTTAAGTTGATGAGAAAGGATGAGTTGATTCCACCAACTTTACACTTAACAGAGGGAGTGGGGGGAGTTACATGCTAGAGCGATTTCTTGACTAACAACAGTTTATCCCTCCACCCAACACTTCTGTGCAACATCTTTGATGGTACCAGTTAGGGGTGTAGAAAAATGTCCATACACTTGAGTATTTTGATATTATGTTGTTTGATACTGTATCAGTTCTCAAAAACAGTGTATTGTGATACATGCAAAGATTTGTGGCAGTTGTTCATTTTGTGTTGTGTTTAAAGCCCCAACTTTTAGATATAGCAGTGCTCTTTACATGAGTCCTTCCCAAAGACTGGGTCAGGACCCACAGATGGGTCACAGGAGATTTTATTTGGGTCATCAAATAAATAAAAGACTACAAAAGAAATTTGCAGATTTAAGATGTGTATATTGTTCTACTTATGAAAAAATGAGAGCCTGTTAATTCTGCCAAAATGCACTTATTTTTACTATACATTTATTTCTCATTTATGAAGCAAAATGTGTATGATTTATTGTTAGGGCCAAAATTAGGTCACAATAGTTTGTCATTTGTAAAAAGCTTGGGAAACACTGCTTTAGACTATGACAGTTTTGCTAAAAAATAGATTTAAAAAACAGAATTATATCATGTTGAGCACAATATCGCAATATATCACAATATATTGAATCGTAACCCCTGTATTGTGACAGGTATTGTATGGCCAGATTCTTGCCAATACACAGCTGGAGTATCAGTCACCAGATATATTGAGGAAACAGGTTTTGGTTTGGTCTGTGTACAGGCATGATGGTACCAACATGCATGATAGCAACCTCACCATTACAGCAAGTGTCTGGGAAGCTGTGCACAGTCAGTGGGCCCAGTTTCAACATGTAACTCCACCTAAAGCCACAAATTGTCATTTTTATATTTCTCTTTGTGTACAGATTAAACAAACAGGACAGAGCCAGGGTAGCTGTTTTCCCTGCTTTCAGTCTTTATGCTCAGCTAAGCTAACCATAAGATTCATAGCAAAGTGAATGAGTGTGTTACCTAAAATGCTGCATCATATTCAGTGGCACAGATACTCTGAGATACTACTACTACTTTAGCCAAATATTTTGATGTGACTCTGATCAGCGAGAAACACCCATGTTTGATTAGGTGATATGTCACCAAAGAGGGAGTAAAAGCATTAATATAACAATCTAACACAGCTCTGCCATTCACACACACACACACACACACACACACACACACACACACTCACAGTGAAAGAGACACACTTACCACCCACTATCAGCCATGTCACACATGTAACAGGGCGTTTGTATAGGTGTGTGTACAGCATATAGCCGCTGTTGGTCTAGACTTGGCTGTGTCCTGGGTCAGGTATTGGCATGCCATTCACCTCCATTCATGTGTGGAAACAAGCATACGGCCCACTGCACAGGCTGCTTCGAAACAGTGCTTTATCCCTTCAGAGACATGGGTGGTCAAAATGGAGAAAAGCTGGGTTCACCTGCGTGGAATTATGGCCCTGAGCAAAGTATTATGATGTGGTTTATATTTCATCTCTTGAACTTTATCCAGAGCATGCAGTTACATGCCCCTGCATTCCCAGAGAGGGAGAAACAATGCTCAACTGATCTGGAGTTCAGCTTACACTTGATAATTGGGTGACTGGCTGTGAGTCCTAATGCATATACACTGTATTTAAAGTGGAATAACACCAGTATATATACTGTATTTACTGGTCTTTTTGCATGTTAGATCATATTAACTAGAAATATGTTAATGTTATTGAATGCGGTAATGCTATAACAAGTTTGGACAATTTTTGAAAACTCTTTTTTGGTGCATCCAAGGACTTTTCAGAATAGAGAATAGAAATAGATTAGAAATTTCTTGCCTCGGGTGTCATATGCAGAGATAGTTTGGTGAATTGTACGGGCAGTTCTTAGATCTGAAACAATATGTTCACTGATCAATTTGTCAATCAGCAGGAAATTAGGTGACAACTATTATTCAAGCAAAAATGGCAAATATTTCACCCCTAAAAACAAAAAACAGCAACCACACACTCACAACACTGTGCAATCATTGATGATTGCACAGTGCAATCCAGCACCAGCACCTCTAAGAAGAATCTTGCTCACGGATGAGCGGTGGCTTTTTTTCAAATATTTCACCCCTAAAACATGAGGATTTGCTGCTTGTCTTTGTCTTATGTGTTAGTAAAGTGAATAACTTTGGGTTTGGCTTGTTGTTCAAACAAAACAAGACAGTTGAAGACATCTCATTGGGCTCTGGGATAAAATAGTTGACATTTTGCACAATTTTCCGATATTTTATAGACCAAACAATCAACCGGTTAATAGAGAAAATGACTGATTAACCAAAGAAAATATTTTAGTTTCAGCCTTAAAAGGATACTCCACCCCAGAATCATAATCCACTCAATATGTACTCACCACTATGCCAATGTGATGATGGGTGAAGGTCTTCAGTTCACAAAACAATCCTGGAGTTTTAGGAGAAACAGAGTAGCAGCCTCATCCAGTACAATGGCAGTGAATGGTGACCACGGATAAAACGTTAAAAAAAGCACACAAACGACATTAAAATTTAACTGCAAAAGACGCCATTTACACCATGTTTTTAGCAGAAATGTCAACTGTAGCATGTAGCCGGTAAGATGTAAACATGGCATCGATCTCGCGATATTTTCACACGTGTGTCCATTAAGATATATACAAAGTCTCACAAAATCGACGCCATGTTTACATGCTACCTTTTTTTATATTTACATTTGGTCTCCATTCACTGCCATTGGCTGCAACCCTGTTTTCTGCTGAAACTCCAGGATTGTTTTGTGAACTGAAGATCTTCACCCATCATCACATCAACATAGGGGTGAGTACATACTGAGTGGATGATTATCTAAGAGTGGAATATCGCTTTAAACTTCTGACATTCTGTTTTCAAAGTAACAAAATCCAGCTAGTGTAGGATAATTTTGCACCTCATGATTGACATCGAATGCCAACAATGAGTAACTCCAGATGGAGCATGCCCTTTATGTAGTGAGGTAGAGAGTAAGGATGTGGAGGTGGGGGTGGTGGATATGTGTGTAGCACGACCAACTTTCATACAGGAGACCTGAGTTCATGTCTCCTCACACAACAGTTAATATTCATCTGTTTAGTAACTGTAATCACGGTCTGTCTCTAATCTCTGCCACACTGGAGTTGCTACGTGCAGATATTTTGCAGATTAGGTTTGGGTCATCAGCTGAACAGCCATGTAGAGCAGGGGGTCATCTACATAGCAGTGACAATCAATGCAGTGTTTACCAATGGTGACCTCCCCCAGTGGTAACATCAAGGATGTATTAAGGAGAAGTGGATACAGCATTGGTGGCAGGCCTCTGTTCATTGGTTAATGCCACATGAAGCCAACTTCTGTGCTGGATCTACTGCATGTGCTTCCAAATAGTGCAGACTTTGACTTTCGGTTTAACCACCACTAATGAATGGAAATTAAAGGATTTATTCATGTGACTCTTCTAGACTTTTCAAATGGTATTACACCACATATATCAAATCCTGATCATAAAAGTGAGATGTTTTGCAGGGGTTATGGTGCTCAAAAAATGTATTCACCACTTTTTTATATATAAATTAAGCTTATGGAGAAAAGTTTTTTGGGCATCTGTGCATCCTGTGATGTTGTCATTACAGTTTAACCACTGAAAATGTACTTCAAAGCATGGTGTTCTTTCAAGGGGGTTTGGTACCATCTATAAAACTGCAACCTTGTAGACCCATGAAAGTGCCTTGAGGCACAGCAACCCTCTACCTGTTATGCCAAGCAGTGTGTGTTGATATATGTACGCTGAGGTCGAGAAGTACAAGCATATGAAATTCTTTTTTTTTTCAATACTGAAATGGTGTGGTTTGGAAAATGGTCTGCAATGATGTCAGATGAAGGCAGTTTGTCATTAATTGTCAGATAATGCAAAGCCAGTGGTATGGCGAGTCCTTTAAAGACCTATCTTTGGTGTGTGGTGCAAAATTCTATTGATCTATAGAGAGGATAGAGAAGGAAAGCAGTTTCCCCATGGATTATTAATTACACTTTCAAATACCTGACAACTAGTACTGTCTAGAAATAGACTCTGCAAGTAACATGGAAGCAAAGTGCAACATGACTACATTTCCCAGTAGTCTTGTGTGGGCTGATGTGGTGATGGGGATTTACCTTTCATTTCCCCTCAGATGGCTGACACTAGCTGTCACCTTTGTGGCCTATGGCTGTTTACGTGACGGCATATAATTCCATAACGAGACTACAAAGCACAACTTGAAGTACACGTCATAAATCATGTCGAGATGTAGAGTCGATAGGAAACAGGAAATGCAGCACCATACACTAATATTAGAGCTATGTGGAGGACTGAGTTCACACTTCTCTCATTTTACAATTTAATTGCTTATAATACGTGATGCGATGTGATGCCATAGTCTGATGCACACATGCAGTTGTAATAATAGTAATTATGCACATGTGCCTCTATAGAAAGTTCGGTGTCTGTGTCATTAGAAGTGTTCATGCATGTGGGAGGCTTGTCAGAGTTACTGATGACTGAACACTTAATAATAGAAATAATCATGATCTTCACCTTTATCATTTTACCCTTTCATTTTAAAGCAGTTTGCAAATGAGCTTTTCTAACTATTCACATGGGCAGGGAGGTGTCATCTGTTCTTTAAACTACTGATGTATGAACATTTACTCTCTGTGGATGTATCAGTGTCAGTATTTACTGATTTAGAAAATTGTTAAAGAAAACAATTTTTTGAGTTTTGCTGTCTTCTAAACATTTTCCCCATGGTGTACCAAAAATGATCATTTTTTATGTTTGTTTGTTTTATGTTCTTTGTTTGGTCGCTGAGAAATATAGACCTACAGATGTTACAGGAACTTGATTAATGAGCTTTTCTTAAAACTTATTTTTGTTTTATTTACATTTTTACTTTCACATATTGATGCTTAACATGAGGCAACAAAAATCGTACCTCCTCCCCTTAAAGTGTAGTGCTGTAAATTAAACTGGTAAATGCCCAGATGCATCATCTTATTAAAAGGTATTTTCTTTGAGGGACAGTTCACCCCAAAATCATTTTCCGTCTGGCCTCTATAGTTTTATTTATCCATCCAGATTTTTCTGGTGTGAGCTGCAGAGTTTTTGAGATGTCAGCTGTAGGGATGTTCCTTCTCTCAAATGTTATGGGACTAGAAGACCTGTGTCTCTTTCCAGGTATCATGACCTGGTTACTGAAGATAATCTACACACTCTGCTGCGAGCAGTAGGAACTACTTTCTCTCTGCGGTAGAATCTACCAGAACTACCTTAGAATCTACTGAAACTACTATTTTTCTACTAGAATGAAAGTAGTTCCTACATGAAACTATTCACAACAAGGTCTGAGGATTATCTTGAGTTAGCAGGTCATGATTTTTGGAAAGGACACTAGTTTTGAATTTTTCAAATTTTTTTGGTGCTCTGAGCACCACAAGCCGAGTGCCATTTAGTTCAATATATTGAAGAGAAGACAGACATCTCTACAGCTGATATAACCAAAACTCTGCAACTCCCACCAAAAAAAATCTAGATAGATAAATAGCACTACAGGCCAGAGAAAAATATGTATTTTTGATTTTGGGATGAGCTGTTCCTTTAAGTGGTTCTCTGACTATTCTCAAACAAATGTGAGTGTTTTCATTTCAGACAGGAAAAATCAAACAAATACCTAATCCATTATATTTTGCAACATCTTTTATGTATTATGTTTTGTTACCATGGGGAGCAGAGCATTCAGCCGTTCTGCTCCCCAGCTCTGGAACTCACTCCCACCTGACCTCCGTAACACAGACTCACTACCACATTTCAAATCCAAACTCAAAACCCATCTGTTTAAACTAGCTTACTCCCTCTGATCACAACTGCATTGTCTAATTTAAATTGTATTTTTGTATTTTATTTATTTATTTATTTTTTTATTGTGTCTTTTAATATTGTGTCTGCTTTTATGTTTGATGATGATGTAAGGCAGTGATTCCCAAACTTTTTCCACTATGCCCCCATTTCGGAAGCCAACAAAAGTTCAAGCCCCCCACCACAAAATTTTCAATCAATTGTTAACAATAATTTGGGATGGAACTGATAAAAAAAAAAGAATTAAAAAGTTAAATTTTAGCAAAATAAAGGTCAGCTGGATAGAAACAGCAAACTCATGTGTTTATTCCCCCTACATAGATCATATTCATTCAGCTTTGTTTCACTCTTTTTTTACTCCCCTGATCTTTCACACCCCCCTTGCAGTGGCTCCGCGCCCCCCCAGGGGGGCCTGCCCCCCAGTTTGGGAACCACTGATGTAAAGTGACCTTGTGTGTCAAGAAAGGTGCCTATAGATAAAATGTATTATTATTATTAGTATTATTATCATTATTATTATTATTAAACTGAATCACAGCTAAAAGATGAATCTCGTGTTACTCTATAATTTTTTCTCATTTTCAACAAATCCCATGAAAAGGACAAAACAGCTCTGAGCTTCAAACTCATTGGTTCCTTCTGAAGGAGGAACCCACAGGTTTTCCTTTCAGTAAGGTTCAGTAATGTCCTACAACAGCTGGACATAACAGTTTTTATCAAAAGTTACTCACCAAATACAGCATTTGTTGGGCACTATTTTAAGCTGTGGATTTGGGTATTGGTATATTTGGGGCAGCAGGACGGTGTGTGTGGAATTGATTCCAAATAAGCTACTGTACAGTGTGTGTGTTTATGGTAATGAAAGAACATGTCAGTCAGTACAACAGTGTGGCTCACTAATGTGTTTTTAATAATGTTTGGATGGCAATGGAGCTCTATGGCCCATAGGAAGAAGATACATCACATCAGACTAAGAAGTAATTAGTATGGAATATCAAAAATGGGTCAATATGAAGTTCAATTCAAGAAGTCTTTAAAATTCTGTAATGTTTAGATCAAATTTATTTATTAAACAACTTCTTAAAAACAGTTTATTAGACCATGTGAACAGGTTGTGCCTAACTCTAAGAGCACTTTTGTTGCATCATCTGTTGTCTTAATCTAAATGACGCCAGTGATTATGTTAAAATAAGCAGACATATTTTATATTTGGGGTCAAATTGACCGCTGCAATTTTAACCTACAAAAAATGACTGTCACTGAAAATGTTAACCAAGTTTGCACTTCAGGACATCAGCAAGGAACACACAGCACTTAGTCAATAATGAAAATATACCAATAAAGTATATTTAAAAAAACAACTCAAAACTATGTGAGCCCGGGACATATATGAAGGCCCCTTTAGACTGACTGAACATCGGAGCATAGGGGCAACTACAACACTCAGGCAAAAACTGAGGTCACGTGTTTTCCTGTCGACTGCGGAGGAACCCTCTTGTGGAGGTCCACCAGGTTGTCTGCAGCGAGGTCCCATGAAACAGCTAGCAGAGTGCTTATTGCTTCAGCATATTGGTAACAGGATTATGAAATTATGGTACAAAAAAGGGTGACTGTGTTCCATTACAATCACAAAAAAATATGTAATTGGATTACAGTTAAATTTAGTAAAAATTAGGATTATTTAGCAGGATTACAATTTCAAAAATCCACTTTAACAAAGACAATATACCACCATATGCAGTGCACACACATTACAACACTTCTCACAACACCACTCTGGTCTCAGTGTGAAACCAGCTAATCTGCTAACCACTAATGTTAGCGACACAGACCAAAACGAATGTTAGCTACACAAGACAATCGCTATTGTTCACTGCACAGGACCAAAACTAATGTTACCTACACAGACAAAACATAAACGTTAGCTACACAGAACAACCTCTAATGTTAGCAGCACAGAACAAAAACTAATGTTAGCTACACAGATGAACTGCTTCTGTTAACTACACAGAAATTCAGTCATAGCCCGCTAACCTGTCAATATTACTCCAACTGGGGCGGAAGTTTAGCTCAGTTGGTAGAACGCCCGCCCCATGTATGGAGGCTGTTAGTGCTCGGCAGTGGCCACTGGTTCGACTCTTGCCTGCGGCCCTTTACTGTGTGTCATCCCCTCTCTCTTCCCCCCCTTCCTGTCAATCTCCAGCTGTACTGTCAAATAAAGGCACAAAAGCCCAAAAAATATAACTTTAAAAAAATATATATATTACTCCAACTACTACCTACTGCTATTTATGGCAGGTGTGATGTGTTTACATGTCTACAATTACCTCCATCTAAACATGCATATGTGCATAACAAAAGAAGAAATAGCTGCACAAACATACACAAGCAGTAATCCCCCCAACCCTATGCAATACATACGTAATAAAAACACTTTAAAGTCCAGTGTGCCAGGTTTAGGGGGGTCTATTGTGAGAATATGACAGAATGGAATATAATATCCATAAGTATGTTTTCATTAGTGTATAACCACCTGAAAATAAGAATTATTGTGTTTTCGTTTCCTTAGAATGAGCCTTTATATCTACAGGGGTGTGCAGCTGATCATATTTATGATAATTTGATCGCTGTGCCCGAAATTCAGATTTCATTTGAAGTCAGACTGATATGAGTGTTTTACCATGTCTGCGGCTGACGTACAGGCTGGTTACACTCTGTCTGTGACCTACATATGTGCCTGTTCTCTCTCAAGTGAACAACACCCTGAAAGCTGTATGTAGGAAACAGTCCGCTTACACCTGATCACTTAATCCTAATTCTGGTTTCCCATGCAAATTAAAGTTTCATCGTCAGTGAGTGTAACCTAAGAAAGGCCAGAGTAGTTCTTTATTTGGAGCCCTTTGGATACAAAGACTTTACAGTGACGCAGCCTGATGAAGGCCCACATGGCCCTGTCCAGGTCATTTCTGGAGCTGAAAAGCTGCCTTTGTGCTGCTCTCCCAACTCATCCGTGAACGTGCTTGTTAAAAATATTCCGTATCAGTGCTGGAGGCATTTGAATTAAGAGTTCATGTTAGTGCTGAACAGTATTTTCATTGTTTCTGAGAAGCTTTCATGCACTATTACGAGCTGCTTTACTTTGTTCAGGAATGACGTAGAAGGTAAACATGCCTTAGTTCACACTTGTAGGGCTGCACCTCACAATTTTATGGATTCATCTTAACAATTATTTAACAGCAATTAATTTACCTAAAATGCATATCAAAAACTTGTCTCATTAATATTTCAATATTTTATTCAATTATAATCCTTGAAAATAGACACATAAAGCACATTAGAATAATAATAGTGTCATATTTAAAAATTTTCACCTACTTAATAGAGTCTGTCAGATGCCTGATCAGAAAAATACTGGGCTTCAAATCCAAAAGGAGCTGTTATTTCCTAACTAACTACTGTCAATGCTTCACTGAACTGAACAATCCGTATTTTGACTTCAAACTTAAAGTGGTTATGACATGAAGTTATTTCATCTCTGGAGTCATATGCAGGTAAGATGATCACTGGCAGTGTATTTTTGCATCAGTGTGGAGCAAAGAAAACACTTTTTGTTGTTTTTCTGCCAACTGAAATAAATTGCAGACGGTTTGTAACGTTAGTTATAGTCATTTCTGTCTCATACGGTTGATAAAGTGAACAGAAAGTACAAAACAGAAAAACACAGATGACTCATGATGTAAAGTTAATAGCAGCGGTGCAGACATCACTTTTAACATGGGGGTGATGAGGAGACTTCTTGAAAAATCTATTTAAATTGACTTCTACTAACAGAAACATGTTCCATGTGTTGATAATCCTCATGTATTGTGTTTGGGTGCTGACAGACAGTAAACAGGATGATGCTGCAGGAGGAGAACAGGTCACTTGGTGCTTCACTTCCAGCACCACTTGTGTGGAGCAGTTTGTCCTGCAGTGATTAGTCATGTCCAGTTTGTGGAGCTAAAGAGAGTCAAACTATTTCATCTCTGTCCAAAATACTCCCACGCTTTAGATGATCGCAGTGTGTCTTGCTCTCTGCAGCTTGTTATCAGAGTGAATCCATTCTCTAACCAGGCATAGCAGTTCATAATGACACATCGACACACAATATGCAAATCGATTTATATTCGTAATCGATGACGTCGATCACGGGAGTCGTCTGCACTGGCCGTGGGTTTGACTCCCACCTGCAGCCCTTGGCTGCGTGTCATTCCCCCACTCTCTTTCAGCTGTTCTAAGAATTGAAAGCATAAAAGCCTCCAAAAAATATTAAAAATAAAATTACAGTTGCCTGAAATGGTCATGATGTGTCATTACTACCCAGTTTACTGTCGACATTAACATGTCCAAACTACATCTCACTCACATACCAGAATGTACTTGTTGGTAGGATGTGGCTTTTCTGTGCCTCCTCTGCGGTTGACACTAGTGATACGTAGGAAGTGGATGAAATGAGGGGAGATGACAACATATAACACCACTGAAGCTTCTTCCTTTTTTCTAACAGACAGGAGCAGCTCTGAGCCAGTGGAAGACACAGACACCACCAGCTTTGTTGCAGAATTTGTGAGCACTTTTCATTTTTCTCTCCTCCCAGTCATGTGTTTGTTTAACTGTCTCATTGTCTTGACTTGTCTTCTATCCAGTTTGCTTTGTGCTGATTTTCTCATTGTTCATCCTCAGAAAGCAGTCTTACAGTAATCTGCTCAGAAATGTACCATAACTGAACACACCGTTCTGTGATTGCTAGCGCCCAAGGGCTCAAGAGCAGGTTGTAGCAGGCTGTTCCCTGTCTGTTCACACAAGAGAGACATTTTATTCCACAGTTACAGACTACAGATGTTGCCTCAGTCTCATGAACAGATGGGTTAAAGTGACAGTGTGTGTGTGTGTGTGTGTGTGTGTGTGTGTGTATTTAAGCAATACATCACTCCAGTCCGTGATATACGCTCATTATACCACAGCTAAGGGGCGTTCTTCCCCCTTAGCCCCTTACCCCCTTAGCGTGGTATAATGAGCGTATATCACGGACTGGAGTGATGTATTGCTTTTATAAAACGGTTACCAATAATGGCAATATGAAAGAGGAACACACAATAATTTTCATGTAGTTTTTAATTAAACAGAAATACATATGTAAAAAAATAGCCTCGCTGTGAAAAAAATAGTCCCACCTCTCCGTACGTTAGCTCTGCATGTCGTCTATTCCTCGCCTTTTTTTCGGGAGAAAGTCACTGCTCAATCAGCTCTACCATTGTTAACCCTATCTGGAGGTGAAAGGTAACTTTAAACATGTGAATTCAACTAATTTAGTCTATTTGTTAACGTTGTCAAAACACCGCAGCAGCTTTTTACTGTAACAGTTTGTTGTCATGGATACATTGTTGCTTCTCTGACAATCAGCCCCGTAACGTAAACATGCGAGGCCCCCCGCAGTTAACTATGAGTGAGTGGTCCGGATACGAATTTCGTTAGTAAATAATGCGAATAATTGTAAAATATAATTTCCATGAGGCTGTTCAATGAGACAGTAACAGATCCCCCTATAGAGCCTTAAGTGTCATAGTCGCTGTCAAGGTGCTGATCCTGTGACTGTCATTACACGGGAGCTGTCCGTGGTCCGCTATTTGACTCCTAATTACTCATTGACGCACAGTGCAGGATTTTATAATCTAATCTAATAATAATACGGCCCAGCTGACAATAATGACAACACTGAAGAGGAATACACCATCAGTTTATTATAATTTATGGTCTGTTTAACCGTATTGGCCTCGCTTCTCTCCTTCTCCAGTTGGTCAACCTCTCCGGACGTCAGCTCCGCATGTCGTCTTTTGCTCCGGAGACAGGCACTCTTCAATCCATTCATCCATCGTTAGCCCTCCCCGGTGACCAAAGTTGACCGTGAACATGTTTAAATGTTGTTAACGCCGCCAAAAAATAAACATCAAAACTGGCTACTTTTTGCTGCGTACCATAACAGCTGGTTGTTGTCATGGAAACATTGTTGCTTTCCTGAAGCGGAGTGATATGCTGTGATAAGGCTTTTTAGAATAGTAGCCGTGGTATACGCTCATTATATCACAGTTAGGCTACCAGCCAATCAGATTGCCGGATTTCACCTTTCCGTTTAATATATGTATATATATATATATATATATATATATACACACATATAAAGGCAACACTTTTGTTTTTGCTCCTATTTGTCAAGAGCTGTAGAAGTAAAATATCTAAGACTTTTTCTGTATATACAAAAAGGTTTATTTCTTTAGAATTTTGTTCACTAATTTGTTAAAATACACATCAAGTGAATGCTTCGTCTTTGCCAGGATAACCCATCCACCTGGCAGGTGTGGCATACAGAGATGCTGGTTATTGCACAGGTGTACATTGGTCTGGTCACAATGAAAGGACAATCTAAAATGTGCAGTGCGAGCACCAAGGTTAGTCGCAGGGTCCCACAAGGATCTGTGCTTGGACCAATTCTTTTCACACTATATATGTTTTCTTTAGGCAATATTATTAGAACTATTATTATGATTAACACTTCTTTTCATTGTTATGCATGTGATAGCCAATTATATCAATCAAACAAGCCAGATGAAACCAATCAGCTGCTAAACTTCACACATCTTGACATAAAAGTCCTGTCCCACCTTACTCTGCCTCTGATTGGTGTACTGTGATATTTTTACTTGAACTCTAACTAATCACTCCTCATGCCTAAACCTAACCAACTCAACCAGCGAAGGCAACTAGTACTAGCCAAACAGAGTAAGGCCGGTCATGACTTTGCCCTCTTTGAGAAATAGTCACAGTTCAGTGCCTAATAAATGTCCTTTTTCCAAGATCACAATATTTGAGAAAAATCATCCTTTTGTGTGCACAGAAGTCTGAGGTCTTTTATTTCAACTCATGAAAAACAGAAGCAAAAACAAAGTGTTGCATATATATTTTTGTTGATTCTATAGATGATATTCAGCTTGTGGAACTCAAAGTGCCAAAAAATACATTTGAAAGACTCAACAGTAGTGTCTCTTTCCAGAAATCATGACCCGTTTACTCAAGATTATTCGCACACCTTGCTGTGAGAAGTTTCATGTCGGAACTACTTTCTTTCACCAACTGTATCACCACGCTAGCACGGTGAATGCTAACATTTCAGCTCAGCTGAGGAGAACGCTAATAATGTTTACATCGTGTGCTTTCTACAACTCGCACCAAAACTATCTAGACCAGGGGTCTTCAATGTTTTTTTCAGGCCATGGACCCCTTAGCTTCTAAGAGATTAAGCCCCTTATACATATCTTGCATTGAATATTTCTGGTTCTTGGCATGTTTACGCCTATCTGTACCTGTTAAGTCAGCACCATGGCTATTGTTAAGTGCGTTACCTCACCCTCTGCACTTTTGCCGGTGGTTTCTGAGGTAGAGGGTATGTCAGACTCTCCTCATGAAGTTACAAACGATCTATTGTGAATTATGAATTATTAATATGTGCCACATACTGATTTACGAGGTTAACTAAGTCACAACTGCACAAGGGTTCATGGGTAGTCTTCTGTCAATGTCGTGTAATGCTTTTGGGTTTTATCTTCTTCTTTTTTTTCCTTTTTTTTTTTTTTTTTACGG
>JAJHUR010136462.1:0-18193 GCA_027495735.1 Lutjanus campechanus
ATGAGGAAAAGGAAGGGGGGAGGGGGGGGGGGGGGGGGGGGGGGGGGGGGGGGGGGGGGGGGGGGGGGGGTGGAGGATCAGTTGGAGGTGTCAGAGTGAACGCTTCCGGGTCCTTCTGTGGGTGAAGTCACTGATGAGGGGGTCGGAGCATCCTGCCAGCCACCGTTCGCCTGAGAGGAAAAAAAAAGAAGAAACAGAAGGGAGGGGGAGGAGAGGGGGGGTGTCTATTACTTTCATATTCATTACTGAGTGCAGCTGGGTCAAACACAGTGAGGTACGACGAATGGAAAGTCCTGAGGGCAAGGTAGTGTATGAGCGCAGCGGGGAATGCTGGGATACTTTGAGCTATTCGCCACACGGTCGCACACAGCCTTGAGCCAAATTGCCTCCTGGATTGCAGGAAAAGCTAAGTTAGCTCAGACGATAATTTCAGAATAAGACTGATGTAAAATAATAATAATGATAATAATAATAAAATCATGTTTTCAACCAAGCAGAAATGTGAGTGAATTACAGCCTGTATCCCATCATACACTGCACACTCAAATTCATATAATGAAGAAACAAACAAATACACAGAAGAAAAGTCAACATATACAAGATTAGATCTTGAAATAAATGCCTGTAACCATCACTTTAGATAATATGAATAATATATGTAAATTGCATAGTCTATGTAAGAATTTATTAATGATTACTAAATGATTTGTAAACCATTAAGAAATCATTACATAGAGAGATGGACAAGATATTTGTAACACTTTGCTTAATAATCTTATAACACTTAACACTTGGTAATGGTTAATAATTTGCTTGAAGACCACCTATAAACACTATTGGTAATAATACCTTATATACTTATGTTAAGTTATGTTTCATTATGCCAGCTTACGTTAGTTTCCTTAAGGTTGCGTTGCGCTGTGTTGTGTTATGTCATGTTATGTTACATTATGTTATGTTACAAAAATGTTTTTAAGTTAAAATATCTTCATTTTGGGACTTTTCCAAGCACATACTGCAGAATTTGTTTGTGATTAAATCAGCATGTATATTTTTGCCAACCTTTAAAGTCTCCATGCTACGCAACGTAACGCAGCACAACGCAGCGCAACGTAACGCAGCGCAACGTAACGCAGCGCAACGTTACGCAACATAACATGGTGCATCATCAAAGCATTGAATAAAGATATCTAAAGGCAACATTAGAAACCAATAAACTGTTTTATTTGCAAATGTTCTGAATTTTTCCAAATACATCTTTTTGATTAAACATAAGCCCGCCACTTATCCTAAACTGTGCAGCACAGATCATTAAATTCTATGTGTTTTAATTTATGCTTTTCCCCACTTTATTTTTAAACAACGCATATTTTAGGGAGGGCCACCACCACCCTGTGCCACCCCTCTACATCTGCCCCTGATCTTTTCCTAAACATAGTTTTGTTCCCTAAACCTAAGGAAATAGTTTCCAACCAAGCAGAAATGAATAATTCATAAGTAATTCATAAAATGAAGAAAAAACACACAGAAGAAAAGCCAAGATGTATAAGATGTTATCCTGAAATAAGCTATATAAAGTTATATTAAGCTGTATAAGTTTTTTTTGATGAATAAATTAATCTTTGAAGAATCACAACTGAGCCTTTCTTATCCTCAGGTGTGAATAAACTACAATTTATCTGAACTTCTTTTTAAAATACAAAAATGTGAATTTGTGATCACGTTGGTATCGACCATGAGAAGGAGGTAATTATAAGTTCGGTATCGGCTGAAAGAAATCTATATCCTTGATCTTTCTGCATGATTTTTTTCCCCCCAAACCTACATAAGTAGTTTCATTTCCTAAACCTAAGGGAGTAGTTTTCAACCAAGCAGAAATGGAGTAAATTACAGTCTGTACCCCATCAGTCATCGCAAATTCATATCATGAAAAAAAAAAACGACACAGAAGAAAAATCAAGCTTTACAAGATTTTATCGTGAAATAAATGCCTGTCACTGTCACTTTAAATAATATGAATAATATATGTAAATTGTATGAAAAGACTTCTGAAACAAAACAAGTACAATCAACGTCATATGCACTAATTATGACGCTGACAGCAGGAATTAACATACAATAAGAGCTATGGAGGGCTGCTCCGGCTCCACAGACAGGCCTGTTAAAGAGCATTTAGGATATTAATAGTGAATTTAAAGCCATCAGGAAAACTGGAAATGGTCCTCGACAGCCTTTCATTTCAAAGCCTGTTATTTAAGGCAGCAGGCAGCAGTGTGTAATCACAAGTGGAGGGGTCAGACTGTACAGTGTCTGACTTTGGTGACGCTCTGCCTGGTTCGAAATTGTAATTACGGCTGTAATCATCCGCAGCATGCATTATGTATCTGCTCAGTCATTATCCAGTCTTTCTGTTGAAGAGGAAGATGTTTCCTTCAAACTCTCTCGTCGTTTGTTCCCCTCTTCATTCAGAAAATCTGTCCTCGGAGGTTTGGAAAAGGGTTTTTGAGGACACAGGGTAAAGCGGGACAGATATATCGCTCGGCCGATACCTGTCACAGCTGTATCGTCTATATCGATCTCGATATATCGATGTATATGTTGTCCGGTCCGATATGTGCCGATATGACTTTTTTAATTAATTAATTTGTTTTTTACATAACATAATGCAGATTGCTTATTATTTATGATCATTAAAAAATACCAGTGGATGTTTACTGTGTCAGTGTCCTGATGTCATTTTGGATTTTATACACATATATTGGCCGATATATAGGCCTGGGTGATAGAGCTGAAAAACCTAATAATGATAATGATAATGAAGTTTCATATCAGTCAGTATCGATAATTATTGAACATTGTGAGTGAGGACATGTTGCGTAAAATAAGAATAAAAAGATAAAATAAAATGAGTTTGTTGTATTAGAGTTGGGTGATATAGATGAAACCAAATATCACCATATTTTTGACTTTGATGTTGATATTTATTGTTATTGCAGTAATATTGTAGGTATGACTATTGGTGCTTTCACAAAGTATTAATATTAATGATTTTTGATAATCATCACTAATGTGGATATAATGACTAAGTGGATTCAGAAACACTTAAGCCATATCACGATATAACGATATCCAAAATTTAAGACGATATCTAGTCTGATATCACAATACGATACCGATATCCCGATATCAGAACGGCAACGGCATTTCGAGTATCTTCGAGTGTCTGGCTTCTGTATCCCGTATTTCTGAAATTGGCATCATATTTTGTTTTAAAATAAGAAAATATGATGGGATTTTGATGTAAGAGTGATTTTATTTGGTAATTTTTGTGCTCATATTGTTAAATATGTGCACAATGTGATCTAAAAATGTATCACTTCTGCTCTGAGCTGCTGGAGCACGACTGAGGATCTGAGGGCAGCTGGAGTGTTGAGATTTTTTTAGACACAAACTTAAAACGTACCTCTTCAGTAGGGCTTTTCCAATACCACTATCCAAAACTGCTTACTAATGATACTACCAAAAAAAAAAGCTGGTATCGGTATCATGAGTACACGATCCAAAGCCATGAAATTTATTAATCCCGAAACTTCCCAACAGCACTCGTAACGCCATTTTTCCTCCCCAGGAGAAGCGTTTGTTCATGTTGTTCATGGGGGGTTTAAATTATCTTTGTTTGTTTTTTTAATCAATTTTATTTCTTTCTATTCTTTTTATGGTCTTAATCTAAGTTTTATATAACTCTATCTTATTATTGCTTCAATCAATGTTGTTCTACGTCTTTTATTCTTTGTTTTGACTTCTTTTGTGTATCTATAGTTTTGATTTCACTCTACAACGGCCTTCGCTTGTTCTGTCTTATTATCAGTTTGTCAGTCATCTGTTGAGCCCTTTGAATCGTACCTGTGTGAAAGGTGCTATAGAACTTAAGTACAATTGATCGACTGATGAAAGGGTTTAAAGGGCATTTTTCATTTCATCATGACGATAATAAACAATTAAAAGAATATACATGTAAGGCATTATTTCTCTGCTTCAGTGCCGAGACTTTTAAGGCTGAAGTATTGTCATTTATTATAGTATAGTATAATCCATCTGGAGCTCCTCTGTAGTGTGAATTAGGACTTATTTTTATTGTTGATTAATCTGACGATTATTCTCAGGATTAATCAATGAGTTGTTTTGTCCATGAAGTGTCAGAAAAGAGAGAAAAATGTCAATAAATATTTCCCAAAACCCAAGATGACGTCAAATGTCTTGTTTTACCAACAACCCCAAAATATTCGGTTTATTATCATAAATATTCTGATTAATAATCAAAATAGTTTTGCGATTAATTTAATAGTTGACAACTAATTGATGTGTGATGAACTATTGTAGGTTTGGTCTGAATTTTGAGGCCTAATAAAGGTGATGAAAGGTTGAGAAGCCCTGATGACATGCAGCACACAAGATTAACAAGTGTGACAGAGAATACCATTATTTGTAAAAAATTTATCAAACAAAACAGAGGAGCCAGTGAAGAGCCGGAATTCCTAACTTAGTCGCTGTGGCTACATAAATCACAGGCAAACAGGCTGGCAGACAGATCTCCCGCTCTTACATTATGCATTGCGGGGCTTCTTTACAGGGTATAAAAGTGAATAACACAGCATATTGTGGCAGTGTAAGATGTGGTAGAGCAAGCAGGCGTCCAAGGAGAACCGTATCTGTGAGGTCAAAGGACTGAGAAAGAACAGGGCCTGAATACGTTAGCGGCCTCTCAGGGTTAGCACAGCTGGCTGCGGGATGCGCTCGGAGCAGCCGGGAAGCCCATTTGAATACACATACATGTTTTTATACGGGAGACATTTCATCTGATTATCATATGGCCACTGAGGCACGACGGCGACGACAGCGGAGGAACCCAGCCGCGGCTGTGACCGTCCTCGTCCTCTCTGCGCGGCTCGCTGTCAGGGCCATTAGTGTGGCAGGAACATGATCTGAGCAATGCGCTTGGATTGCTGTCCCAAGTCCACACTCTGCTCTCCTTGTGTCTGTCTTATCGATTTTCCCCTTTACGACACGGCTTGTCGCTGTGAATTTCCCTACTGTTTGCAGCCGCCAGCAAGCAACCCCCCCCCACTCGCAACCCCCCCGCTCCCTCCACAACCCCCACTTCTATACCCGAACTCAAAATAAGACAAACACGAGGGGAACACACCCCTATGGCACATGAGGAGCTGTTTCCAGTGGCTGGAGTTTTTATTTTTTTTATTTTTAGCGGCGTTCTCCACTTGGAGGCTTTAACTGGAGCCTCTGGCCCCTAGGTGTCCAATCAAGGGTCAGGTGGTCAGAGGGATTTGAAGTCCAGTGCAGGAGGTGTCACCTGTTTTGTGCAGCCCCGCTCACGGCTGACTGTACGTGGCTGCAGGTGCTAAACCGGACCTGATCGGACGTGACAGGCTCAGACGGCGGCTCTGCATGTGTGCGGCCGGCCCCGCGCCTCCATACGCCGGGCAGCGCGCTGCCCATGGCGCGCACGATGCAGAAGCAATCAACTAGGTGACCATGGAGCAGAGACAAGTCCTACTAAGTGGCATTCTGAGCCCTATGGCTTTGAAATAATTGGTAGGGAGAGAAAGAAAGAAAAAAAAAGAATCCTTACATTGATGCCCTGCGGACTGTACATCTGGTTGGCTGTGAGTCCTTCACTGTATCCGCCTGTCTGACTGATAACATGGCGAAGGGTATCCACCTGAAACATTCAGAAACAACAAACAAAGCAAGGTCAGAGTCAACACAAGAGACAAGAGAGGGGGATGACAAGACAACAAGAGAGACAACAAGAGTGCACTGCTGCAAGACAACAAGGTCCAATCAAACAAAAGGCAAATTCAGGATAAAAAAAACTTGCTTTTTGAGCTGAAATAAAGGCTCTTCACATGTGAACACATTGTGACGAACAGTCTGCCCTTGAGACTGTGCAGAAGCTCTACAGAGGAGCCTGTATGCTCCTTTTTACCCCCCCCCAACAGACATTTTGACTTGTCATAAAGTATCAGGTATAATTAATAACATTAATGTTGACTCTGTTGCATTTAGGGCCAAGTAAGCTAGTGGTTTTCAAACTGCCGGGCTGGCTCCCCTTGGGGGACGATGAAGTACTGCAGTGAGGATGTGCACGGCTGGGGCAGGAATATTTAGTGGAAATGGAAGTCGAAAAGCCTTTTAATATTTAGGTGTTCCAGATAGTGTCAGACAGATAAAATCAAGCAAATACTAATTGTGTATTTGTGCAATGTTGGCAGATTGAGAAAACATTACTCTGAATAGGCAGTGCTCATACAGTTCTGATGGTTAGCACTGTTGCTAGTCTTGCAGTCACAGCATATTCAGTAAAAAGCCTAAATTTGCCCTTAAAAGGAAAATGGATCAGTGTCATAAATATATTTATATAATGTAAAGTTCATATTAAAAAAGTTATAACTAGAGCCCAACTGATATATTGCTATATTTGTCTATATTGGTGCTGCCATATATGTTGCCTGATATGTACCAATATGCCTTTTTTTTTCAGAAGATAAACCTGGTTGTTTATATGTTTTAGTTTTAAAAGTTTTCTTTAATTGGTTTTGAATTCCACAGGGGATGATAACAATTAATCAATGATCAATTAAGAATTTGATCACTCAAGTAAAAAAACAAACAAACAAAAAACCAAAAAAAAACCAAAACACAAATCACTGCAAAAAATGTATGTTTATGTAGCTGATACATCTGCATTTTTTAATTAATATCAGCATAGACATCGACCCCAAAAAATCCAGTATCAGTCGGGCTCCAGTTCTGACAAGATATTTGTCCAGTTATAATAAAGTATTTTCATGCTATTATGACTTAAAAACTTATCATGTTATAACAATAATATTTTGTTGTTATAACAACATAGTATTTATCTTGTTATAACACAAAAAGTTATAACATTTCACATTATAATATGATAACTTATGTTGAAGCAAACATTATAACAATATAAGTTATTACATTATAACCTGAAACTCTGCATGTTATAACAAAACAACAAAAACAAGAAATGTTTCTTGTTGCAACATGACATGTTTGTATGCCATAATAAGGTGAAAAATATCTTGTTATAACAATAAACCTTTCGTGTTATAACTTCTAAATTCTCAAACTTTGGTTCGTGTACCACTGATGGTACGCAAGCTACTTCTAGTGGTATGCAGAGGAATATCTGAAATATTTTATTAAAATGAAATAAATTATTTCAGAAATATATAATACTGTCAAAATACTGCAAAATTTCAAATTAAAATACACATAATATGAGATAACTGATTTTTTTTTTTTTAAATAATAATTTTCTTTATTTTTCAAGATAACTGATATTTAAGTTGACTTTCCTGTATTTTTGCTTCAATATCGACCTGCTACGTAGTCGATTGTGCAGCTAACTACGAGCTAAACTGTGATGGCAGGATATTAAGTGGAAGTAAAATGAAGAGAATGAATATACTTTTGCGAACTGAATGCTAGTGGCTACGTAAGAAGCGTCAGTGAAGTGTCCACAGCACCTGCTACCACCACATGGCGCAAAACTGATATGAACTGAAAGCAACATTAGTCTAATTAATGATAATAGCTCCACCTGTGTATGACGAGTCAAAATGTCTGCCGTGAGAGGGGGATCGAGGTGGGCCTGCCCCTGTATCATCTGCTGCCCTACCTGTGACTGCACGTTGGCTCCCACCTGAGCCCCCTGGTAAGAGTCCCCATTGAGAGACTGCACGCTCATGAACAAATCCCCGGAGTTTGACATGTTAAAAGAGCCAGCAGAACCTGGAAGGAGAGAGGGAGCAGTCGAATCACAGAGAGACAGAGAGCAAGCAGGCTAAAGCAAGTGGGCCTGACTAGGCAGCAGCCCAGAGGAGCACCATGCAGAGGTTAGCTAGCAGCCGTGCAGGCTCTGTTAGACGACAGGGACAGAGCCAAAAGGAAACTAATGGACACATGAAGACAGAAGAGATACAGCTGTGACCCGACACAAGAGCTGTTTGGGTGAAGTAGAAGTTCTAACCTCCAAACATAGAAATAAGCAAGTAAGTATTAGTGCTCTGAAGAGGTTATTTGTGGCTAAGCTAACATTACAACCAGGAAAGAAGAAGAGTTGATAAAGCACTCCAAATGCCCCTTCTTACTGATCAAATTATAAATATTCATTTCATTTCAGAGTTAATACAGAAGGAGGCTTGGGATGTGTTTAGCCTAGCTTAATATGAGCAGGGGAAAATGCTAGCTTAATGTGAGCTTTATAAAATGTGATAAAATGCACCTTCCAGCAAAACCTTTGAAATTATTTGGTGGCAACTTGATGCAACAGGATGCAACATGCAAATAAATCAGCTTTGGAGTGGTGAAAATGTATTTTTGTCATGTATGGATTAATTTTTTTAAGCTAGTTGTTTACATTAGCTTCCCATACTTGTTCTATGCTAGGCTAAACACGTTTCCCATTCTGACTCCTGCTAAAAGGCAGATTTCTAAAGATAAAAGGACTGTAGCTGTATAAGTCTAGTATTATTCTATTTTTCTTATTGTCAACAAGTCTCATAAAAAGACCAAAGCTAGCCCTGGCTCCAAAAGTCGCTAAAAGTCGCCAAATGATGTCAGAAGCTCATTTGCACGTTGCTGACTTTGTCACGCAAGTTTTTGAATAAAGCTTGTGTTGGCTGCAGCAAGCAAGGAAGAGATCACCAAAACAAATAGAGACGCAACTAACAGTTATTTTCATTATTGATTGTTGATTATTTTCTTGATTAATTGGTTAATAGTTGTTTGGTCTATAAAATTTCACAAAATGGTGAAAACTGTGATCAAAGCCTAGGGTGACATCCTCAAATGTCTTGTTCTGCTCACAATCTAAAGATATTCAGTTTATTGTCAGAGAGGAGTAAAGAAAACAAAAAAATATTTACACTTGAGAAGCTGAAACCCATGGCCATATGTGAAGTCCATGTTGAAGACAGATTCATAATGTTTGTTTGTTCTGTTTACACTGCACAAACCTCATCGCTGTCTACAAAAATTTGCTGCACAACACAAGAAAGCATGTTGAGGTATGTAAACCCTTTGTTCAATTTAGCACTGGTGCTAAATTATTTAAGACTGTTGAAATCTTTTGCACTTTTGAACTTGCATATTTGAAAAACAATTACTCCACTATAACTCAAATAAAAATTTAATTGACCATTGTTCACTAGTATGGGAGTAATATTTGACCAGGAGCATCTATATTTATACAGCGTTACTTTAAAAATGTACTCAGTTACAGTTACTAATTAACTGTTAAAAAATGTAGCAACTAAATCCAAGTGTCACAATATTTAAGTAATGTTATTTGGTAATGTAATTACTTTCCTTCACTTTTGGGTTAGCTCAGTATAAAATATAGTGAAACTGTTTAACCTCATATAGTGTGTTTAGAGCTGCAACTAATGATTATTTTCATCATCGATTAATTGGTTGATTATTTTCTTAATCATTCTAGTAGCTGTCTGGTCAGAAAATGATGAAAAATATTGATCAAAGTTCAAGGTGACGTCCTCAAATGTCTTGTTTTGTCCACAACTCAAAAATATCCAGTTTACTGTCAGAGAGGAGTAAAGAAACCAGAAAATATTCATATTTAAAAAGCTGAAATCAGAGAATCTTGATTGATTTATTTTTTTTTCATAAAAATGACTCAAAATGATGAATCCATTATCAGAATAGATGCAGATAATAAAAGATTCAGCTGCAGCTGTAAGTGTTTGTTGTGAGGGTTTATTAGTTTTGTCCCAGCTGGTCCTTCCTTTATGTGCAATTTATTAATTGGCTGATTGATTTAAAGACAAAAATGACTAAATTTCCACCCAGTGAGGCATTTTTTCACTACAGGTCATGATAATGAATCGTCAGCGGTGTGTGCACTGTGCGTGGTAGTATATCGGCCTTTATTTTAAAGTTGTAATCCTACTAATAATCCCCATTTTTTCTAAATGTACCTGTGATCTGGTTGGGTCTTTTATATCTGTAACTGTAATGGTTACTTTAAATGACCATTTTTTTGTATCTAGATCATGTAATCCTGTTACATGTAATCCATTACTCCCCAAGGCTGTATCTATACTATAGTCCACCTCTGTTTTTTGGAGCTCTATGGCACATATCTGCCATATGTATCACATATATCAGGGAGTAGTTGTTGTTGAGTCAATTAATTGTGGATTTTGTCTTTTTATATTATTTGTTGACAATAAGAAAGAAGCACAGAATATGAAAAAAACATATCCTTTGAATGTCAGTACAGCAGAACATGATGAACAAAGGGGTTAAATAGTATGAATACATGAAGAATACGATTAATTGAGATGAAGACAAAAGGACAGTAGGCATAGGGAGACTTGGCACGGGGCTCAGGTTGGCTAATCTCTGACACAGCTTTGCTCTAGAGTGGTAGTTGTACTTGTTAAAGGGAAAAGTTTGACCTGTGTGGTATAATAACGGTGCATTACCAGGTGATCGGCATGTTCCTTGTACAAGAACCGCCCGTTTGTTAGTCCTAACTATTCTCATTCCTTACAAACCACCAGCATCAGCACTGAAATAGCCTCAAACTGATATACTGCAATAGTCGCTTAGTTGTAGTGATGTACAGAGAGGAGGTACATGTCGAATAGCTGAGCAGAGCCAGGGACTTCCTGTCTCACCTGCAGAGTTTGGAGTTGAGGGTGAATTTGCTTGGCTCCCATGTGAGGATGCATTAGCCGCATTCACGGCAGTTCTCGCAGCATACATGTTGGCTTCTTCTTGGAACTTACCAATGTTTTTCTTGTATCTGATTCTTTTATTCCCAAACCAGTTGGAAACCTGAGCAGACAAACAAGAGAAGGTAGTTTAATTCCCATGAAATGTTCATACACAGAGCCTCTCCACATTTGAGGGCAAGCATTCAGAGAAATCAGGCTAGTGTTTAGCTTGGATGGCCTTAATGGCATGTGTAACACTACAGAGAGCCTCTGTCAGAGGTAGGGGCTACATAGACTGGTGCTGTGAATCCGCATTAGTGCCAGAATGGAATGATTGCCAATAACAGTCTCATTATGTCACCATGACTGCAGCTATCATCAGAACTCACGCAAGCACCAATCAGTCAACATCCGCTAACACCCATTACTGCTAATGGACTCCCAGATGAAGCCAGGGGGGTAATCCCAGCGCTAATGATAAACAACATTAAAATGAAAACCAAATCAATCCTGCAAAGTTTCCAATACACAGAGTAGGTAAACATTCTCCTTTATTATGGCCAAGAAATGGAAACTCTACAAATCATTCAGCCGCCGAGCAGCTTCCACAATCAGGCCCAGATGCATCCTCAAATCACTTGGTATAAATTAATGAAACCAATTGAGAAAACAATCCATTCCCAAATGATGGATTCCAAACACAAACTGCTGTTTACCTTGGCGTTGTCATTGCTTTCCTTATTATCAATTCCCACAGAATTGAAACAACTTGAGCGCTAGAATGCAAACGTGGAAAAAAAACAAAAAAACAAGGCGCCTAAATCCTCTTTTTGCTCGTCAGCAGAATTGGCGCAAACATCTCAAGTGTCTTCAGATGTTTGGGGAGTTAAGATTTATAGTAAATTATCATTGCACTGCACATGACTCAAATAACTGCAGTTGTAATTGTCTCGCTAATTACTTCCATATACTGGGCTGAAACTATTATTTTCGCGATTAATTAACCTATTGAATTTTTTTTATTAATCAATTGATAGTTTTGTCAATTTATTTGACCTGCAAACACACACATTTTACAATGTATAATGATAAGAAACAGAAAAGAAAATTTTCTCTTATTATCAGCTAAAGAAGTGATCAATCTTAAGCAAATGCTTTAAACATCCAAGTGTCCATAGCCAATGATGCAATTTGCACCCACCGTGTAAATAGCATGTCATGGCAGAGACAAGTATCTAGGTGTCCCTAGCCAACAATCCTACTTGCACATGGGGTGTAAGTAGCCTATCATGGCAAAGACAGGCACCCAGGTGTCCTTAGCTTACAATGCTATTTGCACCTGGGATGTAAATAGCATATCATGGCAGAAATAAGCACCCCTGTGTCCATAGCCAACTATGCTATTTGCACCCAGGGTGTGAATAGCCTATCATGACTATGCTATTTGCACCCAGGGTATGAATAGCCTATCATGACTATGCTATTTGCACCCGGGGTGTAAGCAGCCTATCATGACAGAGACAAGAACCCAAGTGTCCATAGCCAATGATACGATTTGCATCCGGGGTGTAAATAGCATGTCATGGCAGGGACAAACAACAAGGTGTTCATAGGCAACAAACCTACTTGCACATGGGGTGTAAGTAGCCTATCATGGCAGAGACAAGCACCCAGGTGTCTCTAGCCAGCAGTGCTATTTGCATCCATCGTGTAAATAACCTGTCATAGCAGAGACAGGCACCCAGGTGTCCATGGCCAACAATGTTATTTGCACCTGGGGTGTAAATAGCCTATCATGGCAGAGACAAGCACCGAGTGTCCATAGCCAACAATCCTATTTGCACCCGGGGTGTAAGTAGCCATTCATGGCAAATACATGCACCCATGTGTCCATAGCCAACAATGATATTTGCAACCAGGGTGTGAATAGCCTATGATGGCAGAGATGAGCACTCAGTTGTCCGTAGCCTCTCTACAGAGACTATCTACCATGTGACTCTTCTCATCCCGGTGCAAATTGACACTAAAATTTCTATTAACTGTTTCACAATTCATAAAAGTACTAACACCAACTCTGGATTTTGTATATTTTGTGTATTCTAATAAAACTTATCCACCATATGAAGACCCATGACAGCAATGTTGTCTTTAGTTTGCCTTACTTCAATAGAAACAAACAATCATTGGTCAAAAATAGCTTTGTCTGGTTTGAATTAAAAGACAACAAACTTATGACATGGCATATTTATACTTTGAGTCCTTTGTTGTCTCAATGAAAGGTACTGCTAAAAGATTAGAGGAGCTGTCTGTACTCATGACAGTCACAAAACTTATTATTAGGTTACTTGCCAAGACGCTCACAGCTGCTTCAGACTAGAAACTGTCTCACGGTTGGATGTACAGTAGTTTTTCCTACAGGTGGTGTGGTGTGGGATGGCACTGATCTGTGGTGTACCTGGGCCACTGTGATGGCACACTTCTTTGCCAGCTCCTCTTTAGCCTCCTCGCTGGGGTACGGATTACTGAGGTGCGAGTAGAAGTACTCATTCAGGATCTCTGTAGCCTGCTTGTTGAAGTTTCGTCTTTTCCGTCTGAGAAAAAAGAGCAGTGGAGGTGAAAACAGGAGTAGAACCAAGGCGTGCATCACTGTCCAGTCCAACAAATGTCTTTTTTGGCACTACCACTAGAGATGCTCCCGCCCAATACCGATTCAAATACCTGAACTTTGCATATCAGCCGAAACCAAGGACCGATCCAATACCAGTCTTTGGCCAAAGTTGGACATTCAAAAGAAACTGTGGTTTTAATGCTCCTATGAGTAGGATTAAGTCCCCATCAAACCTTTTAACTAGAAGTGATGAAAATGCCTTTGCAGGTCACAAAGTCAAGAATACATTTTATGCACTCTTGCTTTAGCACAGATGTGTCCTCCAAGATTGAAACCTCCAAGTTTGATTGATCCACAAAATTTGATTTATCAACGTGACACTTTGGTAGTTTAGTTCTGTCATTGTTGAAGAGGGGGTCTGAAAAATCCTACTCTCCAATTAAAGCCAATCATCTAAACTCTATTTTTAACCACTCTAGCCTATCATTCGACATGATAACCTGATCGCACATCAAATGGTCTCTTTAGATCTCCCCGATTTTGCTTTGGATGAACATTGCTTGCTTTGTGAAAACCTCTGCCACGCTAGAATCTTTCAATTTAGCTGCAGTTTTGCTCGGAGTCACTTTGTCAGGACTCAAGAGAACAATTTGGTCCAGAACTGCTTCACTTACAGCTCTGTTTATGGGCAACTGAAAAAAGAATTAGCAGTAGCAATAATAGCACATAGAGGGCCATTATAATCTACTCAAAATACACTGTTAGTTATGGAAAAAAACAGAACAATTCATATTCTGTGAGTTAACATTTGAAAACGAGACAGGTTTTATAGCAACGTGCCAGTTAGAATACAATGTAATAATAATTACTTTTGATAAATAATAAAAACAACTAAGAATACCTTTTCAGTACTGAAAGAAAAGTATCAGTTTCACCAAGTGGTGTACATACACAGTATATACTGGTGCTCTGTTGATATGTGCGATCTATCAAGATGTGCTACTTAGCAGTTTCTCTGGGTTAGGGTTTGGGTAACTCTTATTCATTTACTACCGTAGGATTTTTTCAACAAGTCAGCATAAATCGTCAGAACACCGATATTGACAATAACTGTGATATTTTAAAAATAATCGATATACTGATATTGTGTTAATAATACACATATAATAATATAATAATCCAGTGCCTCTTAAACATACTGTATGATCTTTCCCATAAAAGAGACAAACAAACAATAAACAAAGTTAAAGATGAATGTATTTTTTTTTCAAATGTTCTATATAATGTGAATAATATAAGATAAAAGATCAAAAGGATTTTGTAATTAAAATTTGACATTGTGACAGCCCGTTACGTAAGCTTGGCATCAAATGTCTCATCAGGTCTATACTCTTTCTCACTCATTCTTTGATCATTAGATAGTTCCAAATTTAATAATAATGATAATAATAATAATAATAATAATAATAATGAGCAATTTCACTCATTTTAGAGGAGATTTTAGGCAAAAAAGTTCAGCTTCTTTTGTTTGAATGAAAAAAAGAGTTTGTAGAAGAACGTTTAATATTCATTTATGTTGTTTTTGTATTGAACATGGACCTATAAAGTGGATGTGGCAAACATGTTGGGACAGTTTACACATCCTGCAGACATAAAGCAACATTAGCATTCATTTGAAACCATGTTTTTGTTGATGCTTCACAGCGTTCACTCCACCAACTCCTGAGAGAATTATCTGGCCATGTAGCTGCTAAATACGCCACTATGCTCACTAGTTACTTCCTAACTTTGTCTGTCTGCAGTTTGGTGCTGGGAAGGTAATGTTCAGAGGGTTTATTTGAGGTTTTTTTTTTCCTGCTGAAAACAGCAGCCTGCTGTGTCTGAAATGAGGTTGATGAGAGCCGTGAGACTGGACCAGAACTGTTAAGTAGCAGCCTGTAAAACCGAAACAATGAAAGTGAAAGACGCAGTGTTCATAGGGTTCATATTAAATGAGAACCCCTGTCACATTATACAGTATTTTGATACATTGTTAATATACTGTAAACATATTAGAGCGGCCTTAACACTAGCGTTGCCCTGAATTCCACTTTTGGGATTTCGAAGCTTTGGTGAGAAGCACCTGTGAATATCTGAACCTTGGGGTGTCGGGGACATTATATCGCTCATGCTTTATTTTAACTTTAACAGACGAGTCTATTCTATTCCCACCTCCAAAGTCTCAAAAGTCAACTTGACAAGTAAGCCATTGCTGAGTGCTGTCCTCACAGAACCTTATTTGTGGACGTGGAGCAGAAAATTTCTTGTGAGGATGGTTTTCTGCTCGCGGATACTGCTCATATCACCTGGTTTTTAGACTATTTAAACTAGGGTTGCAAATTGGAAGCACTTTCCTTAATTGATCATTGGTAAAATTAACGCTAAATTAATCGATTGATCATTAGAAAAAAAATGCTTATACCAAACAATACCAAATGCAAATGCATTTGGTATTGTTTCCCTCTGAATCAAACCTTTATTTCCACAGCAACATGCTGCATATTCTGACAGCTTTATGAAACATATAGATACAGAAAGATCTACATGTTTACTTGATGACTGATCAAATTCTTAACAACCAATGAAGTGATCATCATTTAATTGTGATCATCCCTTATTTAAACGCCATAGAAAAGCTCCATTTCTTGCTCTTTATATGTAGTATTTTGCCTTTTTTTTTTCAGTGCAGCCGATGGTATATCTCCTTTGTCTCTTAAAAAAAAACCCTCTCAGAGGATTCAAGTACTGATTTGGACATGAATTACCATGGCAACGGTAAAGGCTTGAAGCTTTGAAACATTAGGGTCAGTCCTAATTAAAGAAAGTAACAAAAAAGTATGGTTTTCAGCTATCATATTGACGGCAGTATCATAAAATGTTCCTCGACGCTTGTTATAGAAGAAATTTGACATTGAGGGGACAGAATAACTGTGTCTGATATAAAACACAGAGATAATCCCAGTAAAATGTTAGTATCCCAGCATGCTAAAAATATATGTCGGCACAGAAACAAGGCTGGACTGATCAAACATGGTTTCCATATTAAAATGAACCCGACATGACACCTTGAAGCAGACAGACGCCACATGCTGATGCCCATGAGTTGACTGACCCTCTATCTCCTGCACCTATCAGGTCATGTCTGCATGCGCCACATCTAAAGAGGGCTTTACATAAGCTGGAGGGGAACCCTGTAAAAATCTCCATGCATGCATCCACCGGTGAGGAGATTTGTGCTAAAATCTCTGTCCCGCACTCCGAAAAGCCTGCTTGAGAATATGTAAATGTGCACAGCATGGGCTCCAGCAGCCAGTAGATTAATCAGCGGAGCCGAGCATGGCAGTGCCTCTCAACCAGTGAAAGCTTTCCTCTTCCTCCACCCTTCCCCTTCCCCTCGCTGCTGCCGCTGCTGCTGCTGCTGCACCACCACAATAATTTGCAAGAGAATAGATAGGGAGCTTTGTAAGGGAGCGCATGCCTCATTTAAATGTTATGCCTCCAACTCAGACTTTGAGCGACATTTATCCTTGGAGAAATGTATGCAAATCCGAAGCACGCATCAAAAGGAACAAGCGATTACATTAAAAAAGGGAAACAGTTAGCGTTATGGAGCACGCAGGGAACTCTTATTGGCCAGTGTTACTGGGTATGCTGGTCCAAATGGCAGCCATAGATGCAAACCGGCCCAGTGTGTGTGGTAAGTAGCAAAACAGTATGTGTTACAGCATGTTTATAGCATGATAGGCCTCCTACATCAGCCATTCATATGGATATGAGGCTGAGAGGGGAGCACATGATGATTTGCAGTGTTGTTAAATTGGGAGGTTATTTGCAGCGTGGAGCACGGTGGTGTGTACGGTTCACACAGAATGGAAATGTGCACACACACACGCACAGGCGTAGTGCACACAAGGACACACACCTGGCATCGAGGAAGCGGGAGCGCAGGATCATAACGGCCTCGCAGGTGCTCTGTTTGAGCTGCATCTGGATGGAGCTGAACTTGCGGTGGATGATGTTCACCATGCGCTCGATCTCTTTGGGCGAAATTGGCCGCGTGCGCGACTGCTCCCGCAACAGGTTCATGACGTGGGTGGTGAACTCGTTACATGCCTGTGAGCAAGACACACACACACACACACACACACACACACACACACACACACACACACACACAGAGGAATAAATTAAATACAAGACTCCCCGTAAGGTCAATAAAAATGTGCAAATGACTCAAAAGGCATAGTTCAGATTGTGTGAAGTGGGGTTGTGTGAGGTACTCTTCCACAGTCGGTGTATTGGCTACAGTAGATGCTGTATATTGTATATAAACTGCTATATAGTATATTATATATTAACTTAAATTAAGAAAAGGGATTAAGTATTCATAAAATGCTGCACATAAAACTAAAAACAATCTGCATTATGTTCTGTAAAAAAAAGTTTCTCATATTGGTGCCTATCAGACAACATATATGCCAATACCTTTGTAGACCCATACAGCCGTGATAGGACAAATATTGGCTGATAATATCGAAGCAGAGAGGAGTAGTAGCATGGAAGCTAAGCAATGTAACTATTGTGGACAGTGATAGCAACAAAAGGCATGCTAGTCACTTAAGAAAAGGTCCAATCAGTGTCGATGTCAGTATTTTCGCTGCTTTACATTGCCACCAGACAGCCTTTTCTGACAGGAAACCATTATAATATAAGTCGAATATCGCTTTCTCCAAACCAACCAAACTCCTTTGACAAA
>JAJHUR010136463.1:0-54964 GCA_027495735.1 Lutjanus campechanus
CCACCTGTCTTTCTCTGTTGCAATATTTAACCAGGAAGCCGAAGTGTTTCCAAGCAGGAGACTTTAGCGACAGGGGAGGGTCTTCAAGCTCCGGTTTACTGCTAGCAGTAGCCATCATGCGCACGGGCTGCAGGTGTAGCTGCACGTGTAGCTGCACATGTTAGCGGCGGAACGTAAACACACGCAATTTCTGGCCCGTGAGAAAAAAAAAAAAAAAATTCCGGCCCGTGAACTCACCCGTGCACAGCCCTGTACCGAACCGAACGTCGCGTACCGAAACGGTTCAATACAAATACATGTATTGTTACACCCCTAGTAGTTACTAGTAAAAACCAGTGTTACGGCGCGTTACTTCCACCTACTGTGTCAGAGTGTGAAGTGCTTGAAGTTAGCCAGAATGTGAAATGCCAGTTCTTAGGTGGTTTGCTAGTTGAACCAACTGTGAACAGGCTCCAGCAACAGCCCAGCACCAGCACTAAGTTCCAGTTGGTGGAAAGGTTATATTTAGCAGCTGTTGAGCCAAACATTTCTGGGAGACCAAAGCAGAGATAGGACAGTCAGTTCATTGGATTTCACTCTCATTCTTAAAATACAGATGATTTGACACTGGCTCATGATGACTCATACAGATGTGGATGATACATATTTGCGGCACACTGGGCTTTTCAAATGACTTCAATGTAAACATATCCAAAGTTGTACGAGATGTCCCAGACTGTTGATGTAGATGGCTCAAACACAGGACTTTCGCCTAGGAGACTGGTGTTTTAACATGGCAGAGTATATATACACCGTGCTGCTGATTGGATAACACGTCACACACTAACCAAACAAGAAAAAATGTACCTCAAAGCGTGTTGCACACAGTTTCACACTATTTTAAGGAAAAATTACATTCAACCCAGACACTATAGCAAAAATGGTGCACACCTTTTTTCAGATTGAACATACCCCGGGTGTGTAGATGGGTGGTGTAGTCAAGTGATGTAGAAAGGAGGGGAATCCTGAGGGCATCTGGTGGACAGATGGAAAATGTCAATGAAAAGGCCGGTGGAGCTGGGATCGAGGCTGTAGAAGAGACAGACTGTGACAACACCATGAAAAATCACTTAAAAGACTGAAGTAACACGCTGCTCTAAAAGAGGGTCAAAACAGGTTGAATGTTAATTATCTGCATTTTCCAACAAAGATGAAGTCTGGCAATTGGCACTTTGATATGCAAGGTTTTAAAGTACCATCAGAACGCTAGCTCAGCTCCAGTTAAGCCAAATCATCTGTCCAAAAAAGAAAAGACAAAAACGAGGAAGAAAAACTGCTAAAATAAAGAGTCAGTTTCAAACTGTCTCAAAAGCCAAGGTGGCCTATTTTAGACGGAAACACAGCATCGACCACACATATATGGACATACTCTTTATAGGTTTTTCTTTAAATAACATTGCCCAATGTGACTCAACATTGTAGCAGTGTTTGCAGTGTCAATGTATTGACTTTTCTTGTTTCAGAAGGTCTTAACATTGTCTTATCTCCCACATGTGTTTCTACAATTAAAAGGTTACTGAGCAGCCTAATGAACTATAGCCATGCCTGGCAAAAGCATGTTGTTGCTCCATTGTTCCACCTGGCAGATCAAAGTTGTTGTAACAACAACAAAAGCCTTTGAGCCAGGTGACAGGTGTGGTAAATAACCCTGTCTGTGACCCTGGGGATTCCTTTGAGGAAGCTGCTTACAGTTAATAAGGTGTGAGGCGAGCTGTAGTGTTGCTGTCAGGGCAGCAGGAAGAACAATGTCAGCTTTGGTATTTGGAGGTGGATTTTAAATCCTGTGTGTCTCTCAGACTGGTCTGGGGTTGTGATACAAGTGTCATCAGTTCAAAGACTTGTACTGTGACCGGAGAGACGAGAGCAAGGCTGCAGGCCTGATGAGCAATCTTCTCCGAGGAGCCTTCAGGAGGGATTGTGAGTGGTTGATATGTGCTTTTAAAAATAACAATGAGAAACGAAAGCTGCGCAGCTGAACCGTTGTGTTACATCGAGAAGATGTGAGTTGTGCGTAATACTGAAATGATCGGTCAATTAACCATCAGTTTATCAAGTGAGAACATAATAATTTGCTTTAACTCATCTTATAAGAAAAATGGTGGCTTTTCAAATGTAATCTCTATAAGCTGTATATGTATATGAATGCAGAATCTGCAGGCAGGGGACAAAATTTTGGTACTGAAAGCAATCCATTTGTAGTCTGAGTAGTATTGATCAATACTTCATCTGGATTTATATGTAGATATTGCTAATAGAGATTAGCCTCTGACTTAATTTTCATCTCAAGTTGGTTATCAATCTGTAGACAGTGATTTAGGCATAGGAGTATTAGCCTGAATATCCATTATCCGGATATTTGCTGGCAACACCGGAAGCCCTGAAACATTGCTCATTGTCCCCAGAGATTAAAGATGATAGCTGGTGGGTTCTGAGATTGTTCAGATGTGAAGCATTACTGCTGTTCTCTGTTTGATACAATTTTAAACCGAATCAGTTGCTAATATTTTGTGAACTGCAAAAAACATAAAAATGTTTTGGTTCTTTCTTTCCGTTCCGTTCTAGCTTTGTCTCCCTTCCCCAACGCCTCCCACACACAAACCTTTTCATCTTGCACTAAATATAATTGCACTTTTGGTATGTTTTTGTACAGTTATGGTTATAGACTCTTTCTCCATGACTTCTCTCATTTTTTGAAAGTAATTCAGTTGCCAAAAAAAGAGACAAAAGGCACAACAAACAAAGTTAAAGATGAATTTGATTGATAGCATTATTATTTTATTTTTTCAAATTTTGTCTCGAGATTGCGATATCATTATTGAATTCTTTTCATGTGGCTCCATTTCACTTTTGTGCTTATTGTGCTTTCATACAGAACTTTTCCGAGAGAACAATTTTACTGGCTCTAAATGAAAAATACCAGCCTGAAACACATCAATATATGGATTTTTATAGTGCTGTCAAGCTTTTTGCTTATCAGTACTGAAAGAGTCATTTAAGATTCAGCTGAGTGTGTTTGAGAAATGACGTTATCTCTGTGCTTTTGTCACAATCAGATAACTTTTAACATTGAGAGCTGGATGCATTTTATCTGATTGCTGATGCAATTTGTGGAAGTTCATAGTAACTTTGTTGGAAAGGATTCATCCGGTGGACCACTGCGTATTGATGTTGGGAGACATTGTTGCGTTTGAGTGTGCGATGTGATGTTAGACAAGCAGTGATGTGGATGGAGGCAACGTTTGCAGAAATTGCAAATGTGACTATAGATGTAGGCAGGCTGTAATACAAAAGCTATTGTTAGTGGTTATTGGCTACTTAAAATGTTTCAGTAGTGAAGCTACCCAACTATGAATCTATTCTCAGCCTGAGAGAGGGACCACATGTGAGCTCGCTGATAGAAAGAGCAAACGTGTTTGCACACACAGTGGGACTTTTTCAGTCAGTTTAATCAGAGAAAACCAATGTAGAGGAACTTGTACAAATGCTTCACACATTCATACATACTCTAGCTGCATGTGTGCCTGCTGGCAACCAGACACAGATACAAGCATGACCCTAATGGAACATGAAGAGTGTGATCGATGTAAGTGTTAACATGTAACCTGCTGTAACCCATATCTTGAACGCCATGGGAAATTGAACACAGCTCACTCGCCTTGTTCCATCCAAACAGGTCAGGCTAGACTGCCCCTTTCCCATTCAGGTCTAATCTCAACTTTCCTCTACATGTATCACCTCATACAGCTTGTGGTTGGTGAGAACACTGAAAGAGGTTTGACCAAAAATGAGTGGTGTTCAGATAAAAAGAGATTGCTCACAGTTTGAAGGATTACTTTTTGCCTGAAGTGATGTAATTTCAATGCCAGAATTCTAAGGTACTGACAGATGCTATAGTACATTCAAAGGACATCTGTCACTGTATTTTCTCCTTCCTGCAGCTGTTTCCATTATCTGTGCAACATTAAGTATCATTAAGGTGCCTGTTCATCTTATATTTATTGCAACTATTAGCATATAGCATTTTAACACTTAACAGGCTTCAATTGGAATTAATACACTGGAAACTATCTTAAATGGAGAAAACAGCAACATTAATAACGCCTCTCTACTCATATAAAATTAGAAAATGCCCATCCAAGGCATATGCAAAGTAAATTCTGTAAAATGCTGTTCTTGAACTATTTGGAGTACAGGCATAGTTTTGATCTCTTTTGAAAGGTAACAGTCTGAATCAGTGCTACTGGCAGTAATAGAAGTTTGAACACAGTGAAGTAGAGGGTTTTTATTTCCAGTCCTGAATATATTTTTTGCAAAAAATATGCATGCAAATGACCTATAACTGACTTATTAGCTGAAAAATGCAATGAGACCACAGCATTTTGCCTTATCTAATCCATTAGTGCTCCTCATAGAAAAGCAGTTTACAGCAAGCTATCTAAATCTACATGATTTCCCTGTTCTTGCTTCATATTACATATAAAAACTGCACATTGTCATTTTTGGGATTTCAATGTTTTTTATGAACATCTACTGTCTGGTTCATGCAGTTTGTGTGTATTTATAAATGGAAATAGTATGTTTTGGACTGAATTTTATTACTGGATTAAACTGACTGGACCTGGCCATTGAAACAGGACCATTTCTGTTGGAATATATATTGAACAATGGAATACTACAAGTATTCAGTGGTGAGTTGCCTCAGTTTTGTAACTGTTGCCTTGCGAGCTTATGGCGTTGACTGTACCTTCTGTTGTGATTTTATCTTAAAATCATTGGTATTGAGCAAAACATCTCAGCTTTTTAATGGTATATTGCATGAGTATACATGTTTATATAGTAGTATGACTGGGAGAGTAACATCTGCCAGTTGATTCGTGCAGTTCATGGGTATTTATGGATTTGGCTGTGTGTTTTGGACTGAATATGTTACTGGACTGGATTGAGAGGCCAGTGTAACAAGACTGTTTTGGTCAGAATATTATTGATTTGTTTGTGGTGTTGATTGTACCTGCTGTTGTGCTTGTATCTTAAAATGGTTGACATCGCTCAAAAAACACAAGAATCTCAGCTTTCTAATGGTATGTTGCATGAGTACATGTTTTCATTGTAGTTGTGTACTTTGACCCCCGACCCCACATAATGATGCAGCCGGCGAACACCAGGGGGGCACTGATCAATATTTTAATATGAGCAGTGGGTTAAATGAATAGGCCTATTATAACATGACTATGAGCTTAATCCTACGAAGTGTCTTACCTCATTGTTGTAGTTTTACAGACTGCAGGTTTTCTATTTCACTCAGCACTCTCATTGAACTTGTTTCCAGTATCACCCAGCAGTTGTTTTCAACAAAAAAGCCCTGTAGCTTGCCAATAACACACCGTACAGTATGACCACCACCACATGTCCAACAAACAACATTAGCAACCAGTTGGAGAACACTGTGGAACATTTAGCTGCTAAAACAGCTGCAGTTTTTCTGAGGAACTGGTGGAGACCGAAACAGAGCTAAAACAAGAATGAATGTTGGAGTCTTGGCCAGAGAAATAAGATTCTCTGGCTAAGGATCTAACCTATAATGCTGCCTTGGTGGTTGAAACCTTTCACTTCTCCTGAAGGAAAACCTCCTCTGTAGTCAAGTCTGAAGGAACTTATTTATTCAGTCTCCTAAAATATACATGAAATGCAGCCTTACACTTGGACAAGACATACACAAACACAACTGGGATTACAAAGTCTTATTTGTATTGTATTATTTATGTGTGAATACCTTTTCTTTTGAATTTTCCAATATTAGAGGTTATGAGCTTGGTAAAGCACAGGCCTGGGTAAAGCATCTCACTTTATAAAATGATCAACATTTGTGTTACGTCTCCCAAGAGACACCAGAGAACAAACTCCACATTTTTAACAGATATTTTCACTTGAAGCATACAGATGCAGAATGTTTCTTGGATTGCACCCAAATTGTTCAGAGTAAAACAAAAAAATATGTTTAATAAATGCATGAGAAGGGCAAATTTGTGTCTTCCAATAACATTAAGTGGAGAAATTATTTCCCCACAGCTGCGGTTTCATAGTAATTGATCCTCAGTGACCTCAGTAATCTTGTTAAGGCTGCTGGTCATTTTGTAGTTTTAACACACAAAAAAAGACAACAAGCCATCATCTCAGTCCTAGTTTTCTTACAGTCAGATGATCTGTCAGCTAAATGTGAACGAACTGTCAAGGCCTGAGGGGGTGGATTGAATGCCGTCACAAGGGGCAGAGCAGTAAGGCACAGCGGTTTGAAGAAGAAGGGGCAATCAATTGTGGCTTCTTGCCAGAGATATGGGTTGTTTATTCAGAGAGAGGGGAAATAAGATAGGTCTCAAGATAGGCTGGAGGAAGCACAACAACACTCTGAGGTAATCAGATTTTACCCACATTTCCATACGTGGGGGCCTTTTTTCAGAGAAAGCCTTTAAGCCAGTAGCTTTGACCTGACTGCAATGTGGTTTTCTCATCTTATGTAAATACTGACTTAAACAAAGGCAGTTTTCTGAAATGGAGAATACCACACAAGTTAAATTCCTATTGTTAGGGATGACTGTTATTATTAAGGTCCAGATTCACACAAATGTCATCATGTACCATATGAACTTACCATATGAATTTGTCTGTTTTTCAAACTTGGTTGTATAAATAACCACAGCTCCAAATTTTAGCTAAAGCTGGAGATATTCAAGGATTCGTTATCATTATACAGCATAGGGTTATACAACAAAGTTGTAAGAGTTGTAGTTCCTTCACAATACACACAAGATGATTGATTAAATTCAGAATGAAATAGGGTAAAATATAAAACAAAATAAATACATACACTAGGGCTGACTTTCAATAGTCGAATATTCGACGATTCGATTCGGAGAGGTCTGATTCGACTATGAACCTCGCAGTCGAAACGTCGGAAAATGTTGTTATGTAACTAGACCATACCATTCTGACTAGGCGGGGGTGCCCACGACTGCTGAGCAGAAATTGATACAAAGAATGTCTTTTTTTCAATATATAAAAGCCTATTTTTGATACAAAATCATCTCCATGTCTCCCTCACTAGTCGGCACCGGAATTACTAGTCGTTTAAACTATTAATCGATATTTCAATCATGCATGATGTCAGTTATCTATCGCCTCATGCAGCCGCCCACCACTAGTCGGGGCCGCAGCCCTGTCAGATGGCAGCCTCTCTCACCCAGCGTGTACGCCCTGATCACCTAGGCAACCCCGGATGTTTATGTCAAAGTCGGACAGATGAAAACCAGCGCGGTTTGGCAGTGTTTTAATCTAGAAAATGGAAATAATGTTGAATGTAGACTGTGACAGAATAAGCTGATATATAATCACTCGACTGGAGAAACGTGCACACATTAAACACAGACACGGATATAAATCTGCAGGCGGAGCTGCTGCTGTCAGCTGCAAACGTCAGGTCTAGTTTACCTGCAGACTCCGTGATCCTCTTCGGTCTGAAAAGTTGAAGCATTTTGTGAGTTGCTCTAATGTTTTGTACGTTAATGTGTTTGGTTTGTATTGCATATTTAGCGCGCATAGCGCACATTTCAGCGGCATTTAAAGTACGATTTGGCGATTGTTGACTGTGATTAACAGCTTCAAATGGCTCTTAATACGCACAGTATTTTTTAGTGTTTAACATTAGAAATTAATAAATTCTGCTCAATTTTAACTGCTTTCTGACTGTTTTCTTAGTGTTAGACTAGTCGACTAGTCTAAATTAAATTTTGGGTTTAATCGACAGGGGAATTAGTCGCCAGGAACATCCCTAAGAAAAAGTCACAAAGAGGGGGGGGGGGGTTTGACTATTCGTCGACTACGGCAAAATCTGACGAATCAGATTCGACTATGAAAATCCTCAGTCGAAAACAGCCCTAACATACACACATGTGCGTATACACCAAGAAAATAATTCAGTGGTGCAGTTTTTGAATTTGCGTCTGGTTGAATGTAAACAGCAGCAACAAATTGGTGATGATAATATGGTCGACACATAAAAGGTTCAACTTCTGGGAAACGTTGCCCATCAACTGTGACTGTTTGAGCGGAAAGCATCATGAAACACAGAGTCCTCCTCCCTCCGCCCACCAGAGTTTTGTGTGTTGCATCCTGTCAGCTCCCCCACTCCTGGGGCAGTCACCTGTGGCGGTGCATTTGATCTGACTGCATGTTCAAAAGATGCTGACTGCATTTGTTGTTTCCAATGCCTACAAGTGTATTTCTGTCATGGTGATACATGTTTTGACAGTAAAGCCAAAAAAATAACAGATTAATGGAGAACAAGTTGGAGAAGGTTGAAGGAACTGCTGGCCGCTGCATCCTACATGTGCAGCCTTTGCCGTATACCTGCTTTTGAACCTAACGTTCATGTAGACAACCAGCTGCATCATGAATGGAACTGTTAACATATTTGCCAATGTCTGCCCCGTGGCCCCCTCAGCTGGATGTGTCTGGAAAACCTCCCTAGGGAGGCAACCAGGTGGCATCCTTACAAGATGCCTGAACCACCTCAACTGGTCCCTTTCTATGCAAAGGAGCAGCGGCTTTAGGACTAGGTGGAGGGATTATATCTCTGCCCTAGCCTGGGAACGCCTCAGGATTCCCCAGTCAGAGCTGGCTAATGTAGCCGGGCAAAGGGATGTCTGGGGTCCCCTGCTGGAACTGTTACCTCCGTGACCCAATTTCGGATAAGCAGTTGAGGATGGATGGATGGACTTGCCAATGTACTTTGAGTGTTACTGGAGGATTCCACCAGAGGGCACACCAGAGAACTCAGATAGAACACTTGAGGAGGTCGCTGTTTTGTTAATTCTGAGATCATCACAGAAAAAGTGACAGCAGCCCCACTGCAGATGATATGTAAGGTCCTTAAATCAAACATGGTGTGATATCAGCGAGTATGTTTCTCTCATTTTGCCAATGCAATGAATTGATGATGAGAAACACCACCAGTATTTTCGAGTGCACCTGGATGTCGATTTGGATTCGGATTAGCTCATCACAACCCCATTCTGCCCTAGCACTAAGCCAACGCTTAGTGTTTGTTTCCAAATGAGACAGCCAGAGCAAGTGAGCGGAGCAGAGTGGGGAGCGCAAGCGGGGGAGGGTTAGATGGAGCGTGGATTGGCTTTTTTAAAAGGGTGGAGCGTCACCTTATGTCCCGCTCTGTCCCGCTCCAGTTTCGCTCAGGTACCGCTCACACCACAAATCTGATGTATGCCTGAAGTGCCCACTGCACAGACACCCACACTGTTTTGAACTGTGTGTGTGTGTTTTGAACTGTGACAGTTTGCTGTCTGCTGTGGTCTAAAACATCCTCACTGATGTAAACTGAGTGAAACTGGCTGTTTTAATACAAAAACATGAATATTGCATGCCGTTTAGTTGTTATATAGACTGAGCTGAAAAAAAGATGAGGATTTTTCTCCTCAGAGGACAATATGTTATTAAAGAAATAAACTATTATTAACAATAATGATAGTGAAGAAGTAAATAGATACATATGAATAGCAACATTTTGCTAAAATACAGCTGGTTCTGTGGTGTAAAGACTGCAGTGCGCCATAGGAGCTTGAATTGACACGTGTATATCGAAGCCTTTAGTGCATTTTGCAGACAGGCTATGGTTTAAACTAAAGCTGAATTACAATGCAGAATTTTATGTTTTGGACCGGGATGAAATCTGAGTAGAGCGTGGAGTGATAATAATGAGTGGAGCGGCCTGGTGGCAGCCTTTAAGTCTCACCGCTCCACTTCGCTCCAATGCCACCATGCATGAGCAAAACGCATTGTTAAAATCAAGTATATCTTTGGCTTAAAGGGTTATTTCAGCATTTCTCTACCTGGACCCAATTTTCCCATGTTTTTGTGTCTATGTGATTAATGGGGGACAACACTTTTTGAAATATTATTACTCCCTCAGACGCCTAAATATCTCCAGTATTGAAGGAGGCTGCAACAGCTGCAAAACAGGCTGTAATGTAATCCTTATGGGCAACTGCAAACCATCAAAGTATGTTCCAGTAAAAGTGCTTTTGTCACTAAGGCCCAGATTGTTATTCTAAGTGTCATTATGGATGTGTTGAAAGGACAGTAATTTTATCATTGCTGTGTGTACAGCCAGAATATTTTCACATCTAACTCAGGGAATTAAGGCTTTATTTCAGCCAAACCAAAGTTTGTGATTGTTGGACAGTGGGAGATGAAGCAAGATGGGGTTAGGGTTAGGTTAAAGAGGTACAGTAGTTTTGGGGAATTTTACTATTTTTCCCTCTTTCCCAAAAAAGGACAGAGACAGACCTTTAATGTATTTGGTGTAGTCTGAAGTTGTGTCAAACGGCAGCAATATTAAGCTATTTTGGCTCAATTGTTGAGTGTCTATGAGATCATATAACATAATCACAGCCCCACAGGCATCCAGCAATTGAGCGAAAAGCTAAGGGGGGCACCTTTTTCTAAGCTTTGTCTGAGGGATGGCCCACAGTCTCAGACTTTGAAAACCACTGATCTACTGATCTACAGAGCCCAATTTTCAGCAAACAACAAAAATCAGATAGGACTTGTTGCCTCTGAGAAATGTTGGTACAAATCAAAGGGCTACACAAGTCAATTCAGACAGATATTTTTGTTTTTAAAGCAAAAATCAGGGTATGGTGCGTGGATGTACCCTCAAGCATATCTGTGAGTTCTGATGTCATACCCAGTTAACTCGCCAACATTGCTTACAAACATCAACAGGAGTCTGGCACTGCTTTCTCAGAGAAAAACACAAACTAAAACGTCCTGCGGGTCTCTCCGCTGGGGCTTTGGTTTGTGTTCAATAGGACCAGCCTCTGATCATCCTGAATGTTCCCTCTAAACCCCAGCAGGTCATGGCAGGCTGCAGTGTTTACTTGTTCTCAGAGCATCTTGTTTGCTTTACAGTTAATTTAATGTGACAGGAATGGTGCATGCCGCCATCCCCATACGTATCTGTAAGCCACAAGGTTTAAATCTAAGTATGTAAAATTGCATTTTCATTTAATAATACATCTGGGTAAGTCTAATGTTGTTTTTTTTATGTTTGCTTCACAAATTGAACTCACTCATCATGTGAATATATTAAGATCCTACTTGCCAACCTCCCCAGTTTTCCTGGGGGATTCTTGTTTTATTTATCTTTCTCCTGGTTTCTTCCCAGGGTCGCAAATCTTTCATATTTATCCTGATTTATGATAAATTTTCACACCTTTGTCACTTTTTCTCAAAAAGCTGCAAGTGATGTGAAAAGAGACTTGCCTGCGTCTTTCTCAGTGAGTGAGAAAGCGAAAAATGGAGAGGACTATGATAAAGACAGACTCTAGAAAATGTCAGTCCTGGAAAGAAGAATTCCCAGTTGTTATAGAAAATTGTAAAGGAAAGAGGCACAATGTCTATTAAAGCGATATTCCACTTTGCCAGAATAAGCCATGTAAGTATGTACTCACCCCTATGCCGATGTGATGATGGGTGAAGCGTTAGGGTTCAGTTCACAAAACAATCCTGGAGTTTTAGGAGAAACAGGGTAGCAGCCTCATCCAGTATAATGGCAGTGAATGGTAACCACGGATAAAACGTTAAAAAAAGAACACAAAACAAACACAAAATGTCTCCATCCTGCTTGTGTGGTGTAATCCAAGTGTCTGCGAGCCGCGCCATTAAAAATTACCTGCAAAAGACACCATTTACGCCATGGTTTTAGCCAAAATGTCAACTGTAGCATATAGCCGGTAGGATGTAAACACGGCGTCGATCTTGCAAGACTTCCACACATGCGTCCATTAAGAGATATATGTGTGTGTCATGTTCACAAACCACTGTCTCGGAGCCCCAGGGGCTGGAGTGCTCCCTGCTCCGGCTGCAGTGCAGGTCCCAGGGGCTGCGGTGTGAGCAGCCTCGCTGTGTCCTGGCTGCTGCGGAGGTCCTGGGGCTACACTGCGAGCAGCCCCGTTCTGTGCCCGGGTTCTGTGGCCGGGTCATGATGCTCTGTGACCCATGGATCTGCAGGTCAGCACCAATGTTTTCATGCTAAATAACACCATCTTCCTCTGCTGCTACTTAATTCCAGTGGTTCCTGTCCTCTTTGAGAGACAGTTTTTGTCAGATGATGTGTCACAGCGTTCCCTACCACCTTGCGGTGAAAACAGCAATTGACAAGATATCTCATCAATGGCGGGGAAGCATTGTGGCTTAAATAATGAGATAGCTCATCAATGGCTTAAGATGATGCAACTTTCACACTTTCTTGAAGAGATTCAGATTCATCATATCATTTATATAACTTTTTAATCACATTTTCATGGAAAAGGCAATTTTCTTATATATGCTCTCAGTAACAGACACAGCACACAGGAGGAAAGGAAGACAATGTTAGCAACAATAACAAACAGGTATACAAAATTGCTCAGTAGCTAAGAATTGGCTTAATGTTCCCATTGCTATGTTAGAATTGAGAAATGATGCAAATAAAGACAGCAGGAGTCAATAAAAGTACATATGCAAATATGGAAAGCTTGCAGTGAGACTATGATTGCCTGTGTGAAATGGTTATTGCTGTGAAAATGAAGCTTTTCCTCATTTCTCAGTATTATCTTGGCATTTGGTAACTCGTGGGAAAATCAAATGGGAGCAATAGAAATATCAGGAAAGCAATAAAACCATAATTTATTACAGGAGGGCCAACACTAGAGAAAGATGACAGTATATTTAAACTATGATCACAGCATGTGGGATTATACAAAAATGTTGGCACATGATTCATTTTGACCCATAACAGTTTAATTGAAATATCTCATAATTAGACTCATTTTAAACATTTTTTCATTGCATCCATGTACAGTATTCACTTTCAGATTCAGCAAGCTTACTGAAATGACATTTTGGACATGACAAGCATACTCATACCGCTACTGCCTAAAAACTGCTGCACCAGGGTGTAGCTCTGAACGTCTGCAACAGGGCACAATAACATTCAGAATACAGGCTATTTTATTTAATCAATTATGCATAGAGTGAGGGCAGCATGAGAAAAGAATAATCATTTCAAACACAAAAACACTTTCATACACATACAATGGGGAAGAATTTTGAGTCTTTTTTTCTTTGTTTTTTTTTGCTGATTTTGAAGGCCCTGTGGACAAAAGTGGTGATGTTTCCACCATAATAACCACAAAATATTCTCTAAATAAAAATCTCCTCCTGTTTCTTATTAGCTGGATAATGTACCACTTGCTGTAACTGGAAACAGGAGCTTGTTTCATCTGATTTCAAGGAGAATCAGGTGGCAAGCATTAAGAATAACTACTGTATAAAGAAATAGCCAGTTTTCTCACATGTGGGCTTGTTAACATATGTAGGTCATATAGAGGCATCTGTAATAAACTGAGGCTGTTTCATTACCAGTTAAAAACTCCACGTAGTAGCTTTAATAAACACTGGTCCTATCATTTTATCTTGTCAGCATAACTCTGATATATCCTATCCCTGACTGTTTGCTCTGTTGGCGAGGTAGCTGACCAGCTACCCTTGCTTTGATCTGCTCCATTTGCCCTGTTAAAGTCACCACATTATGCTGTGCACACAAACTCAACACTTCCTTTTTCAAATTAAAAGCCTAACCTAAACCCTATCATACAGTGCGATGATAACATTGGCAGATTTATCACTTAAAACTTATAGTAATTTGGGTTTTCATTTTCACAATGGAGCGAAAAAAAAAATCAGGCTTCTCATCTCTGGCTAATGGCTGTCACATTTGTTGTCTGCCAGATTTTATCAGCTGTCATTAGCTTGTGTTAGCTAACGAACGCTAACTGTTTGAGCTGGCTGAAAATCCTTTCCAGCTGACTTTTTAATGTTAGCTGCCTGCTAACTTTCCTTTATCCCCTATAACATAATGTAGGCAGCTACTGATAAGCGTCTTGCTTTGGGAGGTAATGCAAGGTTGTGGGTTAACTTATCATGTTTAATATTTCTGACTCATATTAAAAGAAAAAGAAAAAGAAAAGAGAAAAAGATAAAAGATATAACCCTTGGGCGCCAGTCAGTAGAATGTGCACACTGTGTACCAAGGCTGTGAGTCCTCTGCAGCGGCCATGGGTTTGACCCCCGACTGCAGCCCCCTTGCTGTGTGTCATCCCCCCACTTTTTCTCCCCCTTTGCTGTCATATCAGAAAAAATAAGGGCACAGGCCATAGCCAGTAAAATAAATAGTGGATGGAGCATCCATGACATAACCCATAGGTTTCTGACTTTAGTGTGTTGACTCTGGCTAACTCCTGGCTAATCCAGAAATGGACAAAGAGGTAGAACATGGATGCAGTAGCTATACCTAGTAGCCACATGTCATTCAAAGCGAACACGCTCTTAATTATGTGCAACTTTAGGCCTTAATATAATTTAAAGGGGTGAGTTATATAAAAATTGACTCTTTGTTCAGTTGTCATAAGGCGTCTATAACCATGATTATTTCTGCTGTAAAGTTTGGCATTCTAATATGGGACTGTATGAGGTTGAATCACTTTTGATGTGGCCACTGAAGAAACTGCAGTTTTTGGCACTTCCACACTGGCATCATATATCAGCCCCAGAGTTTGCTGCTTGGCAGGGCCTTAGGACACTGAGGTCACATCCTCTGTTTGACTAAATGTGTAATTCAAAAACAAAAAAATACATAGACGCTTCAGCAGTTCTCTAAGAAAATTTTAATTCCTGGCAGTGTGGATGAATGCCTGGAAATTGTATTAAGACCATGCTGTGAAATAAAATGCACGCAAAGTATAACTGAACAATTGACTGGATACACAAAATATGAGCAATTCAAAATGAATGAATGAATGAATGGATAAGAAAGAGAGGAAAAATATGAGTTGGGGGAAACATGGATTAGGTATTTCCCTTCAGAATTTTGATTTACCTTTGATAGTTTACTCACCTCTGTCAAAGAGGTTATGTTTTCAGTTTGACTTGTTTGTTGGTTTGTTTGTCTGCTTAACAGCAGGATTACAGAAAAACTACTGGCCCAATTTCTTGAAACTTGGCAAACTTGAAGCATATCTGAATACATGAATTATTTTTCAGTCTTGTTAACATGGGTTATTTGGCCTTGGCAGAGGTCTATGCTATCTGAGTGCCCTTCAGGTTTTATATTTAAATGGTAAATGGCTGTATTTATGTAGCACTTTTCTCTAAAGCGTGTTACATTTTGCCTCTTATTCACACACTTTCACATACCGATAGCAGCCAGCTACCATGCAAGGCTCTGCCTAACCATCGTGTCTTGTTCAAGGATTCTTTGACAGAAATCACCAAGTTTTCACTTTTTAAAATTATATACACACTATTTTTGCAGCTGTCTCACAGCAACTACTGTAGATGCCAAGTTGAATATCTTGTTTTCATTAGAAAAAGGCTTAAACAATGTAACCCTTATGTTCCCACTGTCCAGTATGAAGTCCTGCAAAAACGTGAAATGTGTTCCATTTACGCCCCAAAGAAGTGCCACTGTGGAGTGCTCACACTAATAAAGTATTCAGTGTCCATTCCACTCACTTGGAAAGTCTCTCAGATCGGAGCTTGTCATCTACTGCATTCCCTCTCTCGTACCGGATTGGAATAATGATTTAAAGTATCACGGCCGAAGTGCTGCGAACAAAGAGAAGCGAATATCACGGAGCTCCATTCTTCAAGGATGAGCTACAAAGCTGGAGCCGGGTCCATTTGATGTGATTATATGGTTCTATATCTCATTATAAGGATGTTACTTCTTATTTAAGAGGACGGGAGAGCAGAATGATGAAGTCTTTCACTAGAACAACTATATTGTACCTCCTGGCAGATGTTATTTTTGGCGAGAGTCCATTAAGTTTAAGCAAGTCTGATTGTGTGTAGTTTGAAACACCACTGAGAGTCCAATTAGGTTGGTTTGGATGGGGTTCTATTTGTGATTATTATACTGTGTACCTGTGAATTTTTAAAAAAACAGAAAAAAAAGAAAAGGGAACAAATGAAAGAAAACAAGAAAGTCACTGTTGGCATTAAGATGAGATTCCTCCCCACTGCTTTTCCTCAATGTGACGCTGCCTGATCTCGTCTTTCCTGCTGCTCCCTCCATCTCCTCAAACATCACCTTTTCGTGACTCCAAATAATACTGGGACTACAAAAGACCATTCACAGCCCATTACTGCTGAGCCTCATTCAGTATAGCCTTCATCAAAATGTGCTTTGATGTATACTTACTGTGGGTTCTTTGATGGTAGATTAATCTGAATTCAAGTAAACAATGTCAGCAAAGATCACCCATCATGATGTTCAGTGTTAATAATAACAGCCCAGCATTCTTAGAAATGGCCTCCACATTGGATGATTCTGCACATGTCACAGATCCACTCAATGCCTCTCCCTCCTGCCCTGTTTCTATACGGCTGGAGGACACTTTTCATACTTGTAGCTCCCTGTATTCCTTCCAAACCTCGTCCTCTTTGAGGATGCTCCTATAAAAAGGCTGTTGTGGATCAGTAAGATGTGTTTATCAGTCTTGCATCGCCCCTGTTCACTGCTTTGATGAGAGAAAACTGACCCAGAGGAAAGGAAAAGTTCAAAATAAGATCTTGACTTTGTCTAGCCTGTGTCTCCAGACATCACTGAACTCAAATTAAGATCAATATGAGACCATTATCTCATACTTGGCTCCCACACGTAGCTTACTAAACTTATCCAGACCTGATAGAGGTTGCAGATCTTGAAAACACTAATGAAAGACCCTTGAAAAACCCTTTTTGCCATATGAGGACTTGTCAACATACAGCAAATGCTACAACATACTTGCTACTAAAGCTACTAAAATGCACAAATATTTTCAGATACTGGTTATAATCCTCATCCAATCTAGTGTAACCTGCACTGATGTCGTACGGTGGTTGCTCTGGTCGTAATTCTGGGAAAGGTAGGTGGAAATATGTGCCAAACTACAAATTTCAGCTCATTTTTTTTAAAACTTGCAATAATTGCACAGAAATTTGTGATGTACGGTGGCCCTCAACCTCAAGGCACTTAAGGATGAGATTAGCAAACATGTGCAATGGACAAAACACATGCGACAGATACAGCTAAAACGCAGCCAAATTAAGAAAAGAAAAAAAAATTGAGGACACATAAGCAGGATAAAGAAATGACAGAAACACAAGTTGCAGAGAGGGCAGTTAAAACTGAGCCTCTGCATAAATCAGTTGGTTTATATTAGCAAATGTCTGGATTTGTAGCACTAGATTAGCAGAAAAAAGCTTCTCTCTTCAAAACTAGATACCAGCTCTGGACAGTTAAATAAATTCTTGATCCACTCTTAAGCAATGCATTACCCTGAAATTAAACTGAATTTTTATGAGGCCTTCAGTGGCTGTAGCGATCCCTTTGAAGTTGGGCTGTGAAAACTTAAATAGAGCACACATGCTAGTGAAGACAGAATATGCAGTGATTGTTATAATGATCTCTGTGCTGCCCGAGACGAGGCCCTGATTTTAAAGGCCACTTTTCAGATTCAGCAGCTGATGGAAAAAGAAATAATATAATGTTGAGGCTCTTTGAAGAGTATCTTCAGTTCATGGTCACTCAGCAAAGTGAAGGCATTTCACAGAAGACAATTAATTCTGTATCACAAGGGGCGCGACAGTATATTTTAACACATGGAAGTCAAAATAATTTCCTTCATACTGTCTTTTATCTTTTAATACTGTCCACTTTACAAAAGAACTGAACTGTGGGGCATTTTGCTTTACTAGACGGCGTGCTGTGGACAGCAAAGATAACCAGACAGTGGAGAATATGCGGCAAAGGTTATAAGTTCATATATGACATTTATCACATCTTGTGCACACATCCCAGAGCAGGGGGCGGTGTGTGATAACATTCTGAAGTTCAATATTTGCACATGGGTTGATATTAAGGGGGGTGGAATGGGGGCAGATCACACTCCCCCATATTAATATGAATTATTAGCTCATACACCAGCTGAATTGTTTGCAGCAAACATAGCTATCCCACCCCGCCCCTGCACAAACACCATGCAAGCACCTGAGACACATGTACAACCTCAATTCCAAAAAGTTGGGATGCTGTGGAAAACAACAATAAACAAAGAAATGCAATGATTTGCAAACACTTTACAACCCGTATTTAACTGAATACAGCACAAAGATAAAATATTTAATGTTCACATGTGTTGTTAAGATGCAGAATGTGTCTTTGCCTTGTCTTGCTCAAATAAGAAGGGATGTCTCTGAAATGGATGGCAGCATATGTTGCTATATATGTACCTTTCAGCGTTAACAGATGTGACAGTCAGCCATGCCACGGCCATGAGCGCACCCCAATACCATCACAGATGCTGGCTTTTGAAGTTAGCACTGGTAACAAGCTGGATGGTCCTTCTCCTTAGACAGGAGGACACTACGTCCATGATTTCTGAAATCTGAAATGTGAACTTGTGGTCAGACCGCAGCACACTTTTCCACTTTGTGTCAGTCTGTGTGAGATCAGTCTGCAGCGTTTCTGTATGTTGTTGATATATGGCTTTCGCTTTAAGTGGTACAGTCTTAACTAGGCCTGGGGATAAGACGATAGATATGTCATCAAGAGCAATAAGAAAAGAGTTTGATAAAAGCTACGAGTGACATGCGAACAGCCAATCATTTAACAGATGCTTCCTTCATGGCTCATGAACAGTCTGTCATACCCCCAAATGCTAACACTGACACACCAACAGCCAATCATTTAACAGGTGTGTTGTTCGTTTGTCCTTTTGACACGTGAGAAATGGCAAGTAGTTACACGTGAGGCAGCAAACAGCGTGAGTTACACGTGCGACAAAATGTGCGTTGATACTAAAGGACAGGACGGCTTGCTTGTGTGGCAGTGGCTTTTTGGATTTTTTTTAAGTCGGGCAACTGTCAGAGAGGGAGGAGCTCAAACATTTGGAGGAAAACGTTTGGGAGTAGGACTCCCCCATCATGCTGAAAGGAGCTTGTTGAGGTGGTGGACCTGGAAAGTGTTGCAGAGGAGAGGGACGTCATACCTGGCCAACTGCCACCGCAACTGTGGATATGGATCAATGGACAACTATCAGAACAGCGGTGTGTGTAAACTGCAGGAATATCTTGTGGTAAGTCGCAACCTCATCGATCATCGATAATTATTGATATCAACTGATTTGAGACTTAACTATTGTGATAGACTTTGAAGTGATATCGCCCAGACCTAGTTCAAATTTTCATTTGTAGATGCAGTGGCAAACTGTGTTTACTGACAACAGTTTTCCTTGCTGTTGTTGTTGTGCAATTTTGTGTCGAGAAGCGTTATTCTTAAACTGCTGTAAACAGTTTTTCACAACGTGGTGAACCTCAATCCATCCATGCTTATGAACGACTGAGCCTTTCAAGGATGCCCCTTTAATACCCAATCATACTGTCATCTGTTACTTATTTACCTGTTTACCTGTGGAACGTTCCAAACAGGTGTTTTTTGAGCATGCCACAACTCTTCTGTTACTCCTCTCCCAACTTTTTTGAAATGTGTTGCAGGCATCAAATTCACAATGAGTGTATATTCACAAAAAATAAAGTCAGTTTCACATTATCTTGTATTTGTACTGTATTCAATTAAATGCAAGGCGTTGCATTTTGTTTTTATTTGGGTTTTACACAAAGTCCCAACTTTTTTTGGAATTGGGGTTGTAGTTAACCAATAACAGTAGTCAGCAAATGTTAGCTAGTTGGCTCGATTAGCCGTACTACTTGCTGACTCAGCCCCGGGGTGCCAGGAGTCAAATCTGCAATAAAACCACCTTAGTACTGTATTCCCTGTTTCCAGCCTGGTCTCAGTGTGTCTTGGAGGCTGTGTTTGGTCCCAGTCCCTCCCTGGGTGCCTGTTTTTACGGGAAACATGCAAAGCGGAACAGCACTCTGCTTCCTGTTTCAAGCGAACTTTAATGAGCAAAGTATATAAATGTGTTTGTACACATATGTTTTTTAATATCTGTCAAGGACCCCTCCACACTGGCATATAGAGAAACAATGCTGAATGTATTATTTTGTGTTAAATTGATTGGTATTTTCCTTCCATCACAAACTTTATGGGTTTTTTTCCCCCCAGTAGTTGATACAGTGTGTGTGAGCAGAGCTGAAGTAATTTTGGATATCAGTATGTAGCAAATTTAATTTACCATATGAAGGGCCATTGGCCTGGAATAACTATGTATTTCATTTAACACAACACTGATTATTTGTAAGGCAATATTACCGCCAGCACCAAAGTGTAATGAATTTGAGAGTTATGCAGTCATTTGAGTTGAAACTCAGTGTGTCAGTGAAGGCCTGAATGCTGTTTTGTGACTATGGTGTGCAAAGGCTGAATAAAAATAGATTTATAGAATCCCATCATGTTTGTGACAAGGGCTGATGGTAACTTCTCCCTTGGGACACCTTATAAAGCGGCTATATAAAACCCATATTTACAGCAGTATCATGTGACTTGATGATCGTGTATTCATCTTACACTACACCCCACACAAAAGGGAACCACATTTCACACAGAATTCAATCCAGCTACCATTTTCACCCAAGAAAATGATTTTATTCTCAGGATCCCACGCAAGCTCAAAACACCATAAAGAATGCTGATTACATTAGCTAAAACTGTTATTGCCTCAGTACTATTACCTCTAACTCCCATGGTGATTTCCTGTTAATGGAGAGGTGTGTAGCTCGCTGTGTGCTTTATCCATGTGTGTGGGCGACTGTATACCAACAGCAGTGTGTTTGTATGCATATCTGGCATTATTTCCTCACCTCGGGTCACCCTACAAAATAACAGTATACATTTTGTCCCGTGTTAATTACAAAAGCTAGATTATTTTCTGCTTTCGATAAGCATGAATTCTAATGGGGTTTTGTGGTTTGTGTCATTGACATGCTTTGGAGAAATGAGCTCGGGTGTAATGACTTGACAGGTGAAAATGCCAATTTACTGTAGTGTATCAGAATTGACCTTATCAAGGTTCAGAATTTCATAAATCCACAAGAAATAGCTGTTCATTATAAGTTTAATTTGACACTCCAGTGGTGTGTGTCCTGGTGAACTTCTCATTAAAGAATCATAATTAATCATAGTGTGTGTGTGTGTGTGTGTGTGTGTGTCCCAGTTATATTTCCCAAATAAGTAATCTTTTATTCAGTGCCACTGTATAAGTCATTAGCTAAACAAAGGTGTCTCCTAGGTGTTACAGGGGAGTCACATGGTTTAATGCATTCAGCCTGGCTCATTTATTTCAGCCGCAGTCAACCAGACACGTTGACAGTGAACCTGTCATTCAGGCAGCAGCCTGGGGAGGTATAGTTGCAGGGGTAGAAGTTAACATGAATGTGCACAGCAGGGGGTCAGGTTTCTCAAGAACTACTGAACGATGACTGGAATCACATTGTGCATGCTTTCCCCTGCTCACATTTTTCAGGAATTAAAACGAACAATACTGTGGTGTCTCCAAACTGTTTACACTAACTCATCCTGACAGAAAAGCGGGCAAGCCACTTATTAAGACCTATATTTATGTTCAGCATCCTCTGGTGGCCAGAATAATTATACCTGGAGAAGTATAAGTAAGGAAGTAGACTTTTTATTTAAAGTTACAGGAAAAGTTTTAGGTCACCCAAGTTTCGTTACATATATGACTTCCATCAAGTCCCTTCTGTCAGGTTACATAAAAAAAGTTAAAACAAGTGTGTTACATATTATGTAACACACTTGTTTTAACTTTTCCTAAACATAACCTATGGACTTACTGACCAAAACATGACACATATCTGTATTCTCCTGTATGTAGGGGGGCCAAAGGGACAATCCCCCCCCCCGAGCAAATGTGTGCTTTTGGATTCCCACTTTTTGTTCATACAATTTTGCTATTTTTTAACATTTGAGCTACACCAAGTGGTGCTGTGTGATCTGCTCTGAGTTCATCCAAATCCACATTTGCACATAAATCATCCACTCACCACCCACCTGAATGTATTATTGTTTCCAATTTAGAGACCCGTACCTCTACTGCTCCCTGTAGGCTATATTACCTTTTAAATTATGTGGAGCAGTGCAAGGTCTCCAGCTGTTTTCTTCATTGTGGGATGGATTGATGTGAGTGTTTTCTTTAATGATTTACGTAACATCACTGCAGCAGATACTGTGGGTTATTTAAGCTGCAAAACTACAAACTGTAGTTATAAACTTGGCAGGAAAGAGGAAACTCTCCAGAGGAAACAGAATTAATTAATCAATTAATGAAGTTGCGCTGCTGTGCTTCATGCGTAAATACGCACACAGTGTCTCTCATACTGGGGAGATGCAACCCATCCGAAAACAAAACGTACCCCAAATTAAACATCTGTTGGTGGCCATAAAACTCAGTCTGAGCGTCAGTCAATTTTTTTCTTGTCTTGATGTTCTGATGAAATCAAACATGTTTAATATTATCTGAAGGGAAATGCACTGTCTCCAGTGCCAAACAAAGCAGGTAGTTACTTTGGTAATGGCCTAAAAAAGAAAACCTCTCAAATACTGTTACGCACGAGTGATAGGTGGTGAACAGTGTTATGAGTATGTGTTTGATTCGGCATGTATATGATCCAACAGTCAGCACTAATTTTCATGAGAAATCTTAACTTTTGTTCTCCTTTCATTCCCAAGGTCTCCTACTAAAGTAGCGCAGATTACCGACCGAGGCTGGTAGAGTTGAGGCAACAAAATCCAAATTGTAATGTTTATACAGAAATACAGTTTATCTTCACAGATATATATATATATATATTGATGCCTAACTGACAAGAAAACAGTTGATTAATGACACCTTTTATCGTGTGTTCCTAGAGTTATGTGGTTTTATAGACATGTAAAGAATTGTTAAAATGTCATATTTGTTAAAGGGTGTTTGGCGCAATATTTTCTCTGCATGGAGAGTACAGGGAGCAGGGAGATTCAAACTGCTAATGGGTATATTTTTGAATAGAACGTTTTGTCACCACTACAAAAAGGTATCTGCCAAAGTATGATGATGTCTGATGTTGACTGCTGATAGGTATTTGTTTGATTAATGGCTTAATAACGTGTGTATGGTATTGCACTGTGCAATAAATGGCTGCATTCATTTGTCACTCACTGCTGAAAGTAAAGAACACAATGAAAAACAAACATTCTTGAAAGAGCAGCTTTATTGATCATGATTGAAGCCTGCATATTTGTAATAAATGGTGCTTTTATAGTTGTTAATTAAATGAAAAATTTCCTGCCATGCACCCTTCTTTTAACTAACGCACTGTAAAAAGACGTTTCAATCATTTCTGTCCGCCACTCAAAGACAGGTAAAATAAAGCAGGCAAACATAAAACAGAAAGAATATATAAAATATAAGAGGCCATACACACTTCTTGACGCTCCCACCCCTCCCCCGAAATGAATCCCATGCCCCTGTGCTCTTGTGATGATGTTTGCATGGAGCGTAGTAACCTGAATATACGATTCTATCCACAAGTATGAGCAAATAAACCTCAGGGTCACAGAATAAGCAGCAGCCTGTCTCAGTAGACTCTTCATAACATCAGGCGTTGAGTGCAGTGTGAACATACATAGATTTTGCGCTACCCATAGCTCACCAATACCTAAAAACGCTCCTGCCTGGGCCCAGGTTGGTGGGCTGGTTTTAGGCTTGTAAGTGGTGTATTCTGTTTTTTTTGTTTTGTTTTTTTTTGTACAATTATCTTTATTTAATTTCATGCTGTACACCATGAAGATTAACTTACAGTTTTTCAGCAACAAAACTAATAATGCCTTTTAACACATAATATGACCTACAACATGTCCTGTCCTTGAATGGTGTCAAGCAACCTAAAACATCAATCCCCTAAAACATTATTCTGTGTTTCCAAATGTAACTTTATTGCCACTGAGGACAGTAATAAAGTGGCAGCAATTAAAGTATTACTGTAATGATGGTGGATCATGATGCAATCATTTAAAATTATAATATAAAGAGCAGTCAGATGACATGAGCGCATGACAGAAATCATCAGACCAGCAGGGGACCTGGGCTCCTTGACACAAACGTCCTTGGGCCTGACTATTATCCTCACTGTCTCTCTCCATTTGTCCTCATACCTCTCGCTCTCCTCCTCCTGCTCCTCTTTCAGGTGTTTTCCTCTCATCCTGCCTAATGATACATGCTAATTGTTTTTAAATGGGTTTTTTGTGCCGGTGCACCTCTCTCCCTTCAATTCTATTATATCCGCTGGACCATGAAAAACCAAAAATTCACACAGAGGCCGGCCAGACGTAGGAATCGATACATCTAAATACAATTGCGGTGTTACTCGAGGCGCTGTGGGCTTCTTTTTTTCTCTCTCTCTCTCAGCCTCTGCATGAAATAGTAAGAACAGAGAAAGTACTCTAATACTGGAGCTGTCATGCGCTCAATTCACAGTCCAAACCCTTCTATGCAAAATATAACGCTGACATCCCATTACATGCCAGATAGAACAGAAGGCATGGTTATTTTGTTTCTTCCTTAGCCACAACACATCAAGTGGAAGACAATGAATGAATCTGAACATGAAACACAGTAACAGTTGTTTGCTTTGTTACCCAGTTTGTGATTATAATTTCTTCTATAGTGCATCCCAGCTCCATATGGCATATTTTCACTTTTCCATATCCCTGCATAGTGTGTGACATTATCTTTTATTACTTGCCTTGTTGGCACAGACACAAGACAGGAGCAGCGCCAAGAAGCGGTGCCTAGAAACAATGCTCGCAAGATGAGAGATGAACAAGTAAAGTGGGAAAAGAGGAAGGAAGAAAAAAAAAAAGATTAAAAAAAGAAAGAGCGTGTGTGCGAGAGATTTTATTTTTTCTGCAGCTGTCCACGGCTTTTTAATTTCATCTGAGATTACTGAGCGTGATGAGCTTAGTCGTGTTACGAATCCCTCCACGCGGGCTTCTCCAACGCACCCCCGCGCTCTGATGGAGCTCCATGAATTCCCCTTATTGCTGTTTAATGGAGATGGGTACCCAAACAAATGAGCAGCCTTTGCCTGGCTCAGCACCGCGGGTTCTCATTAATCCGGATGCTGAGACGCTGATGGCACTAATTTTTCAGACTAAGCGGTGTCTGCGTCTCACCGCTTCATGGCACTCCCACAACAAGAGAGAGTTTCAATCAGAGACACAGCCCAAAGGCAAAGAGGTTGCAGTGCTCATGTCACACCTGGTCTGTTGAGCGAGCTCCCTCACTGTTGGAGAATCTCCCCCCACAGTGCCCATCTGTGTCTGTGGGAAAGCACAAAGTGATGGAGGCGTGATGAGAGTCTCTGCCTCAGTATTAAAGGGATGCTAAGGAGAGACATAAGTGCAAATAACATTTGGAACAAAACATCTTCAGATTGAAGCCTTAATTTTCAGAGTAACATTTTTTTTTTTTAAATTCAGGCTAAAGAAAACGTATCTGTAATTTGAGCTGCGCTGGAGGGAATGAGAACTAGATTGCTGGTAAACACAACAATGTTAGATTTTGGCTCTTAGGTTAACAAGGTTATTAAACCACACAGAGTAGAGAACATGTTACACAAATTATAGCCAAACAGAAAACAACACAGAGGTGGTTCAAACACTTAGAACAGGACACTGTGGTCTAACAGTTGTCTTGTAAGTGAAAGTCTCAGGCAGGGTTTGTGGGGGCCCCATACAGAGATGAAGTCCCCTTTCGGTGGCCCCATCAGACCTTTTTATGAAAGAAATATGAACGGAAACCTATAGCGCATGACTGATCATTTTTTGTTTCTGTTTGAATTTTGCCACAAATTGCACATCTTGATGTTTGTTAATATAAAAGATAATTTAACAAAAGAATAAAGTCGCAGTTTGTGGTAAGTTTGTCATAGTTTAGTTTTGTGTGAATCTGCGCAGTGAGCTACATCTCTCGTCTCACAAAATACATGTCATCAACACCAACATTGCTGTCGCTTGTAACGTTGCGTTATGTGAAGTGTTTTATCAGCAGTTCCTGGTCCTTTTATCAGCCCGGAAGTGAAAGACAAGTAAGACCCATTACTCGGGTAACTGCATTCCAGTACAAAACCTACATATTGTTACCATCCTGTAAAAACACAATTTTTTGTATTTTTTGCTAAAACTGGAGGAGGGAGCGCTCCTTTATGAGTTGAGACAATTCTATCTCTTAAGCCGAACAAACAATTTACAAAGCCACTGGATCATCTGTAAAATGCTTTGCCACAAAGCTGAAAACACATGGCTGTTTTCATTTTCACCTGAAAAGCTGACAGTCAAGAGATAAGTGATTTTCTTTGGACAGCGACGATATCTAAGACAAATTGTAACTTGTGGTTGCGAATGTAATGTCAGGGCGGCAAGTGAGATCATCATGTTTGTTTGATCCCAAACTGGCAACCAGCGATGCAAAAGCAATGAGTCACAGCCTGTGGCTTATGTATGATTTAGTTATAATGATTAAGATAATGCTTTAAGCTATTAGACTTAAAGATGAAGAAAGCAACTAATCGCAACAAATGTTAATGTTTTTCTTTCACACCAGGCCCACCATCACACTGTACCACACTGAAGTCGACACATCTTTGTCCCCCGTGGCTGCCTCCACAGTTGGTAAGTTCCTGTTTGTTGCCACAGTGTCTTTATATCTGCTGTTCAAAGTAGAAGTAAAGATGTGAAGTGCAGTCGGTAACTTTGCTTTGAATGTTTCAGTGAGTGTATTTAATTAGCAATAAAAGAACTGTGTCTCGTTATGCTGATAGAGGTACCATAAAATGTTTAAGGGTTATAATACGGCAGCTGGTTCTATGAATACTTCACTGTATCAACGCTTAATGGGATAGTTCACCCAAAAATGAAAAATTCAGTCATTATGCAAAACACTGCTGGGAAAACAATATTGCAGAATCTCCAAAACAATTTAAGTGAACAACCAAAAAAAACCAAACAAAACAAAAACAAACAAACAAAAACAAACAAAAAATGCCTCCATACTGCTCGTTTGGTGTAATGTCACGGCTCAGGCTGTGACTCCAGTTTTTTTCCCTCCTGTTTCCTTGTGTCCTCCCTGTTTCCCCTGTGTCTCCTCTTCGCCTGTGTGCGTGGGTGTGTTGTGGGCGCGGCTACCTCATCTGGCACCCGGTGGAACTCTACACCTGCTTGCAAAACACTGTTCAAGAAGCCAGCTCTCCAGCCATTTAGCGCCAGATTTTTCAGCCAACTCCCTGGTGCACTATTGGCCATGCTACCTTTTATTACTTGAGACATTCTAGGATTTTTTAAATTTTTTATCATGCTTTCTTTTTCTAACGTTGTATTCTCCTGTGCCCCAGGATTCCAGTGCCATCGTCTCAAGATCAAACCATGTACAAACCCCGCTCCGGCTCATTCGTCCACCCATTCACAGCGCTCATCTGCCTCTCCTCTCCCCTGCCTTCTCCAGTGCCCCTCAACCCTTGGTTGTCACAATAAATCTCCCTTACCTTTTGCAACTACCTGCTGTGTCTGTGTCTGCTTCTGGGTCCTAAACCACCACTTTAACACCAAGTCTCCTTTGATTTTGAGCACTTTTTGTGCATTACATAGGAATATCAGTAGTGACGTTAGCCTACAGCTTTACACAAACAAGTAAATACAGCAGGGGTTCACCTCGGGGTTGAGTGGGGAGAACACAGGGAGAAAAAGTGTAAGTTTGTTCATGCATTTAGTCTTTAATGGAGACATCATTTTCCTGGGACAAAACATGCCAGATGGCAGAGTGATGAAAGAGAGGCTTATAGAGAACAAGTCTAATTGTGAATGGTGGTATTATTCTATAGCCATTACAAATTCAATCAACATTTACTTTATAATGATGAGATAAAGCAAAAAAAGTGATCGAATGAATTTGTCAGTCAAAATTAAAGGCATAATATGCAATATTTTCTAAAACAAAATTACTCAAATAAACATAATCCCTTTCAGTCATCACGTATGACCAATTAGAAGTAGGCTATATCTGCAGCAGTGTTGCCAGATGTATGATAATTATTGTATTTTTTCGAGTTTAACTGTACGATATATGATCAATAATTCCAAAAGAAGTGAATGTACAGTAATTTTTGCCATAAATTTGCAACAAAACCTTGCAAGCAGTTGCACAGTGACAGTCTGGAACTTTTATTTTTACAGGTAAGAACCTAAGGAGTGATTGTGTGATTGGCCGCGATTGATTCTATGTAAACACAGTTGCTGTTTTGTTCAGACAACAGAGCCTCCATATGATTTGGAGCACATATGTCAATATTTGATGTGGGAATGAGACTCAACATCAACTATGGTGCGTTTACGGACAGCTTGGACAAATCTAACTCTGCCTTTAAGAAAATGTTTATGCATTAAGCAAAGTAGGGCTCTGAATGATATATTTTTGCTTATCTGGAAGTTGCACAGGTGAGCGCTGGTATTCTTCCTCCAGAGACAGACAGAGTCAAAAATAATCAGGAGCAAAACCAATTAAATTTGGGCAAAGTGATAGTGAGTCTGATTTTGTGTAGTATTTTGCATATTGAAGATTTTACAATTAAATTAATTGTCCATGAAATAGCTCAACAAAACCCTGAAATATTTTTGGTGTGCAGACGACGATGAAAATGAGGAAATATTTGAATATTTGTTCAACATGTGTTTTTCTAAAAAAAAAATTGACAAGATGAACTATTTAATTAGTCTTCATTCTGATTTCTCCGGTAACATAAAATACATTATTTGTCAGTCATTTTTTTATTTAGTTGTAGACATTAAAAAAATGACTGTTTTTCTCTAATTTTGGTCCAAAAGATAAAGACAACCAATCAAATATTGTGATCTTTAAAAATGTATATGCAGCCAAGAGGGTCTGGCTTATACAAATTTATAGTGTCTTGTAAGCCCATGTGACCTTGCATAGTTGTATGAATCATGCATTCCTTCAGACTACAACGCGTCATGATAAGAAACAACTATGAAGCCATTATGCCTTGTCCTCAATGGGGCTAAAAACGAGCTCACTTAAGCAGCGCTTTCAGATCATGACAGCCTCCTTCCTCAGCTCTGGTCACTGTGGTAATTACGTGTGAGCCAGAGTTCCCCAGCAGCCCTGTGGGAGTTTCTTAACCGCTTCACAGTCGCCGAGCATGGGATTCCCCAGGGGACTTACCAACATGGAAAGTGTCAGCGGGACTGATGGTGCGTTTTGAGATTTATTATGAATTTGCATAGATTTCAATATGGGATGGGTGCGGGGAGAGGTGTGTGTGTGTGGGGGGGTGTAGATAGTGCTTCCATTTGCAGCAGCGATATGGCCTACATTAGAAATTGAATATTTCAAGTGTGGTTGAGAGCTGGCAGTGTGGCTGTAGGGAGGATGATGATGAGACCTATATCTTGGTCCTCAGGGGCAACAGCCCCCAGGGAAGGTGTGATGTAAAAGATGCAGATGTTCATCCCTATGGATGCTCACGTGTGCCCATCATTGGCCTGTTCAAAAAGTACATTACTAACCATGAACTCTACTGTAAACCCAGTTTGTTTCATTTTTAACTTATTTATTTGACAAGAATGGGACATGTGGGCATTACATTTAAACAAAAATGCAACTGATGCAAAGTGTATAAGATTTCTTGCTGTAGCTAATTTGTAGTCCTTGTCCCTAGTTAGGTTTTTAAAGGAGAAATGCTTTACTATGGCCCTTTCTCAATATGCGTTCTTCTCTGTACTTGTGTTCTTGTGTTCTTGAGAAACGTCATCAGTCTCAGTCCAAGTACTGTTCCAATTCAAAAGTTCGCATCTCACCAAGTACAGTCAAATACCCGGATATGTTCTTGCGTCACCCATTTTACCGAGGATGCATCGGATGGTGACTTGTGTGTACTTGGGGCAGCCGCGTATCCCAGAATGCATTTCGTAGCAACAACAGCGGAGGAGTGTAACTGTAACTGTAAGTCACCAGTGTTGAAATACTACTGTTTTAGTATCATGAAATGTAGTTTTAAGATTATTTTATGCGAGAAAGTAGATGTTAAAACTTAAAATCTGTTGTCAAATCATCACAATAGCACGTAGTTTAAAATTTGCTCCAAAGTTTTTGGAGATGTGCCGTCCTGGTAACGGACGTCAGTGACGTCATCAAGTACATTACCGTCCCAATTGCAGAATGACTGTCCTGCGTCCTCCCGTCCTCGAGAGACTGTACTCGCAGATCGAACTTGCTAAGTCCGAACTGGCAAGTACATGAGTCCGAACTTGGCGAACTTGGTATTGAGAAACGGCCTTTGTCTAGAATTTAAATTAAAAAAAAAATCCTAGCAGGAGGTAAAGAAATAACGGTTGTGATGTTATACATCTATGTGTTGTGTTGCAGAGATATCAACTGAAGTTAGCATGCTAACCAGCTTTTTGCCTCAAGACACGATAGTTCAATCCTCTTGCAGCTTCAGCTAGCAGATGTGAGTGGCAAGGTTTCTACTTTTTAAAAGCTCTCTGAGCTTTTATACTCTAATGAACAAAATGAACAAAATTTCATGACAGGAAATATTTTACACCTATTTTCCGTCATAAACTGCATAACTTCTGAATTCAAGTTTCTCTCTTTTACTAAACTCAGAAAAGTTTGTTCATAAAACACACTTCAAACTCGACAAAAACAATGATACATAATACTGTGATGCAGTATTCCCTGACATCAAGCTTTCCTGAGTTAATGGCAGCTACTAGGCTAACTACAGCCACAGAGTTGCAGAGAGAGTATAGTGAGCAGCAGTTAGTGGTTACTCTTGTGATATGCTGCCCCCTATTTGGTTGGAGTTGCATTAGACAGGTGGCCATATTTTACACGTTGGTCTTTCATGAATAAAACACTTAGGACCAGTATTAACTGTGAACCTAATTTTTTTTCTGTTTTGTGCGTTGCATTCGCACAGAATAAGTAAGTCTGTATTTCTCCAGGTATGAGGTTGAAGCTCTGCGTATCATCAATGTTTCAGAAGCTCAGCGTCTGTTCTTCAGCAGCCACATGAATAATATAGTTTCGCTCACTCACTTTCCACATGTATTACAAGCATATATTTTCATTTTATATATATTTTAACCTTCTCTGTAATTATCACTCATTATTAGACTATTATAATTATTATTATCTCTGTTTAACACATAATGAGCAATCAAATTTCATACTCGTTCAGTTGTCTGACATCGGAGAACAGATGTTTTTAAAAATGCAACCCCAAATCACAGAGATGCCGATTTGCAGAGGACTAAGATTATCACAGGACCTCTGCATTTGGTGAAATATTGCAGGTAATTTGGTGGTGGAATTTTTACTTAAATTACAGACATGGCAGATTCACACGGGGTTACGTTCACAGTTATTACAATTTACAAGAGGTCCCTTGGTGGGGCTGGGCAGTATATTGATATTATATTTATATTGTAATATGAGACCAGACCTTGTCTGCTAAGTAAAAATGATAATGTATGCTATGATTTGCCTTTTTTGAGCCATAGTTTTGCATTACAATTACAGATTTTAAAATAATGTAAGGTTTTTATTTCAGATGGCAGGTTACTCCAGATCTGTGGACCTTTAACTGGAAAGTAGGACTGACTGAAAGTTGTTTTGCTGGTTTGCAGTCTCTGCTAACTGTTTTCTTTGTAGTGGCTCCTTTGCTATTATATCTGAAAATCATTTGACTGATGAGTTCTGGGATCTGACTTGGATTGGTACATTTTGTACAGCTTTCTGATGGATGCTCCACATCTGCTCATTTACACAAGATGATCTCTCAGCATGAGCCATCATGCTGCGTTACTTCACTGTCTTTTTCCTGATTCCCCCAAGTGCCCCAGAGCTTCTCCAAACACCACAGATGATGCAGACTGCTCAAAAAGTACCATCCTTGCAAAGAATTTCATATTTTGATGATTTTTTTCTTGTATTATCCATGAATAGTCAAATCAGATTTGCACATGTCAACTAAAATCACAGTTTCAGGCTTTGTGCCCCTTAACCAAAATTCAAAAATTCAAGCAGTTTCAAGCTTTTCCAGCTTACAGCTGATTATTTCACCACTTCATCACATTAAATCAGGATGTTATTGTGCTATTATCAACCAAAATTATGTTTTATGTTAGAAAGTTAAATGTCAAAATGTGTCACCTGTCTGTAAGTAGACTTGGCTTCCAGTTATTTTGTGCATTTTCCTTCGTTGAAAATGCTAACCATTGATTAGTTGATGATTCATTAATAATTAATAAGATATAAAACATGTTTTTTCTCTTTTTGTTCTTATTTTAAGTTTAATTTTATGTTTCCTTACCCAGTGAACAGCTCTGCCAGACAAAACCATGTCAAATGAGGTACAATTCATGTCATTTCTAGACTACTGATTAATTATAAATTAATACATGTTTAATCGGTTAAATTCTTATTGGCAATCAATCGATTCATGATTAATCATTACTGTCCTACAGAATCTGTCTCAGCAAATATCTGACTTATTTTATTTCTTCATCTAAAAAGTTAACTAAGTAAGTCAGTCAGGCAGCAATTTATTATGAAAGTAATGTGAAAACAAGTTCAAGCAGTTTCAAGCACTTTATCCAAAATCCAAACACTTTTCAAACCTTGAAAACACCACATTAAAATTCAAGTGTTTTCAAGCATCTGTAAGAATGCTGCAATTTATACAAAAGTCTGTGTTCGGGGGGGGGGGGGTTAGATACAAGTAGGGGTGCTCCAAGAAAAAAAAAAGGTTGAGAACCACTGATCTGGATGACATAATATGCGGGTGATAAATGTTGGGAGATCTTTGGATTCCTCAGTCGTGGGTGCTTTCAGTGATGACCCTGCACACGTTCATACCACAGTTAATTACAGTATTTCTCTGATGGCGAGTGCCTTTAAAAAAAATAAATAAATAAAAATTGATACTGATGTTGAATTTCAGATGAAAAGCCTTGAGATTCCTCAGTGAGTTCGTGCTGTGCTCGTAGGTCAGAGACTATTCCACCAGGAATTCTGAGAAGCCGTATCTATTTGCAGAAAAAGCTAATGAGATGGTCCACAACATTTATCCCTTTTCTCAACTTATCTTGTTTAGGTTTGCAAGGACGGCGCTTATTTGCTCAGGTTTCACAAAGCCACAGGTTGGCAAACTAAAAGGCTCCACTGAATAGAAACAACAGCAACAGAAAAGCAGACACGGCAGATACAAACATTTATTTAGCCACTCGGCTACATTGAGACCTCAATGTATCTCCGAGTTTAGACATGAATGAATGAATTTCTCCTAATAACTAGAAAAAACACATAGGTCATAATATTCGGCCATGATATTACATTTTGTTCACTGCCTCACTCTTTCTCCTTTTAACATTGAAATGAAATATGGTTAAAAACAGAAACAGCAAACAAATCCATTAGCTGTGGCATCATGAATACATTTTCATCCCTCCCTTTTTTGCTCTATAGGTATTTCTCTCCCGCTTGCATTCATTTAACAAAAAAATATGCCTTTTGCATGATAAATGTGGACAACCAGCAGTTTCCCCACAGCATTGATGAATAATTTGTGAGATTTCAGCTCACCCAAACTCAAAGTAAGCAAATGTCATCCTTAGTTTTTCTCCCAATCAACAAGTCGCTCCATATTTCCATGACCCAAGGTTGTTGCGGATTTTTACACAGATATGATAAGCAGAACTGCTGTCAAACTGTCAAACACTTCTTAAGAGTGGAAATATTCACCCTCATTAAACACTGATGGTCAAGACAAATACAGGTTTTCTGTTATGTTAAACCAAAGCTCATTAAAATTCTGTCGTAAGCTTGCTGACTTTGTCATCACATTTCGCTAACGTGCAGGTAGCAACATGTTGTGACTAACTGTTAAACCCTTTGTCACTTGCTTCTTCTGTCTGGGTGTTGTAGATTGCAGAATGTAGTTTCCTGTGTTGGTACTTGTGAAATACAGAATCTAACAGCTTATTGTTACATCTCCAGTGATTTCCTCTGATTTTTTATTTTTTTATTTTTTGAGACAAAGGCAGTAAAGGTTGGAGGATGTGCATGCTGAACATGGCGTGCACAGTTTAGGCACGCACATTTAGAGGGTGATGCACTTAAGTGAAAAAAAATCACAATTTTTTTTTACAAACGAGGGCTGACAAAGAAACTGGAGAGAAAAGGGCAAAAGCCTGATACTGAAATAAAATCATGCATTTTCCATAAATAATATATTAATAATATCAATATAAAAAAAAGGAGAAGCACTAAAATCCTATGAAAAGCGATGTATCCTATTTGTCCAGTGTAACAATACAATTCAGTATTGAGTTGGAGTCACTGAGCCACATGACATGGAAGCTACTGGAAAAAGTGCAATCAAATTGAGTGTGCTACATGAGACCAATTTAGTATAATTTTTTAATCATAATTTTCACAAAGTCAGCGCCAAGGTAATGAAAATAACATTGGTTTTGGGTCAATCAAATGTTCATTTTTTGATAGTCCCTGAGTGAACTGACAGAAGTTTCTGAAGGCGTCTTGTGCAGTCACGATTCAGGGCTTTTTACTTTGAGATCGCTTTTACAAACTTTTTAATGGACTTAATGCACAAAGAACCAGGGATCCAACACAAGCACAGCAGTTTCATCAGCTTCATCAGAGAGAAATCCGCACTGACGTGCATATGTGTTTTCTGAATAATCTTTCCGCCGTTTTAAAGTTAGCCTTCTGAGGTTCGATATCCAGTCCTATTCACTTCTGTAACTTAAACTAACTTGGCTTCCACTACAGACACACATTCGTTTGCCTCGTGATTATCTGGATCTTGCAGGAACTGTGACTGCCATTACCCTGTTGCCCCCAGACACGAGTGCCGCGCCAGTGTGTAATGTGCTTTCTGTCTGCATTTTGGTTAGACTTTTCAACAAATGCAGCAGCCTGAAATACAAAGGCAGTCCACCTTTGAATATAGGCAGGAAAAACCCTGATCTCCCACGGTCCAATTACAAGAAGGCTATACACACCTGTGTCTAATTCTTACTTGATAATGTGACCCATCACCCCGTCCAAAAACAGAAATTATTTTAATTGGACCTGATAACTGATGGTTGACTGATAACCTGGTAACTGATGATTCCATGCCGGTGACAGCTGTGGCCAGAGGCATAAAAAAAAAGTTATTAAATTCTAGTTACTGATCAAAAAAGTTAGTGATTACAAAGGTGTTACATCCAGATATTCTGGATGCCTGGTGGTGGTCTGCACTCCACTGAGTGACCTCCTCTCGTTCAGTCCTCTTTTCTTCAGTTAAGAAATATCTCAAAAATCAGATCTATCATGTCTCGGTCAGTCTGCTCTAAATCGTCTACAGCTGGGTCAGAATGCAGCTGCCAGATTATTATCCAAATTACCTTTGTTCTTTTTCAATCCCTCCACTGGCTTCCTGTAAAACATAGAATAAACTATAAGATCCTGTTGATTACATGCATGGCCTCACCTCAAGTTACCTTCTTGTTCTATATCCCACCACTCTAATCCTCAAATCTCGTCCTTTTATCCATCCCATCCCCCACTCCAACCCTCCTAACCCTACCCCAATCAATCAGATTTGCTGAATCTTTGGACTGAAGTCTTTTTCTTCTTTTTAAAAAAAAAGATATTCCCCAGTTGTTGTTTAGGTTTGTTACTTACTCTCATATTGGACTGTGTTCTGTATTGTAATTTAACTTAAATGTTTTTATATTCTTTACATTTTTGTCTGTTGTCTGTGTCAAGCAGCAGTTTTTACCCATAAATTTCCACAAGCCTTATTCTCGCTGTTCCAATCTCTTATTTGTTGTAATATTATTCCATGTAAGCACCCAGGAGGGGTCGTTTCAGATTTCCACTCCCAAGGTCATTCCCCAAACAAGACTGTGCAGCACATCATCACATCGATACTGTTTTATATTCACTGGCTTCATATCATTTCAAACACCTAATGTTAAAATGTGTCTTTTTTTAGTGAGCATGAAAGAAAAAGAGAAATAGAGACAGCAGTGCAACATTTGACAAAGATCATGAACCACATTTCAATCCAAAACATAGGTTCAAAGTATAAAACATGTTCTTTAACACTATACTGAAACCCTCTTTTTAAAAAATGAGGCATTCAGTAACCTTGAGCATTCAGTTGCTTCTTCTTTCTCATAAATCTTGAAGTTCAGTTTACTGTTGGCCATAATATGTGTGTAAAATGTCTAAACTTGCATACTAGTGTGATTAATCCTCTGTGGATAACAACTACAGCAATCATGATAATCATCAATAATAATGGTGCTCAGCATTGCTGATTTAAGTTTTATTGGATTCATGAATAAATAAGGGATAATGCACAGATGCGAAGTGCAGGGTGGTTGTCTCTGTGAAGTCAACTATATCATGGTAATCACTAACTGTTTTGATAATTGATTAATCCTTTTGAGACATTTTTTAATTAAAAAAAAATGTCCAAGTTCTCTGATTTCAGTGTCTCTGGGAATGTCCAGGAATACTAACATAAATATCATACAATATAAGATCATTCACAGAACACACAGCACACGATGCACGTAATGGGACTAAGTGGATCAGACACTTGCACTCATTGTACACTCAACACAACTGCAAACTACCTCCACGCATTCCGGTTCTGCCCACCAGTACAACACGTCTGGGAAGAAGTAACCACCACGCTATCTCTAATCCTTGGCTGTAGCATTCCACTGTCCCCCTCCGTATGCACACTCATCACTCAACACATGCTCACCACAAATCACAATACCCCCACTTGTAACACGAACTATTGCCAAGAAAACAATACTACAGAACTGGAAAAGTAGGAGAAAAATCAACATCTCACAGTGGTTGGATCTCCCAACACAACAGATATCAATGGAACAACAGTCGGCTCCACAGAAGAACCATCTCGGAACAGTTCAGTAAAACATACTCAACAGTTCTCAGATCTATTCAGTTGCTGGTGAGCTAATGCCACGACACAACACAAGTGAATGCGGATGTAAATGTAGGCATGCAGCTGGGGGAGAGGGAACGAGAAAAAGAAAAAGGGGAAAGAAATATACAGTATACGTGTAAGAATTAATAATACCAAACTAAACTCATCATATATTCATAGCTGTATTTTTCTGTAGGATAACAACCATCAGTGATCTGATTCTAATTTTATGTTAATCTAGAATTACTCCAAGCACGAAATTATTTATTTTATTTAATAGTTGAATGTATTTTGTAAGATTATAAACATGTTATTTAAATATTATAAATAACAGATTTCCACCTAGAACCATAACAAAGAATAATCACAGCCTGTGGGAAAAGGCTCCAAAAATAAAACCAAAAAAAGTTGGAAACATTACTATTTGTGATTAGAAAGGGTACTTTGTTTCAAAATTTAAGAGCTTTAACACGAAAATTCACTGAGTTATAGGTGCTGAGACCAAAAGTGTTACAGCTATCCCTGGTCTCCTCTGCTTTATTTTTAATTGATCCTAATTAATTGTTTAATTATATGTTAATGTCAGGAAATTCCGACAGAGACAGTGATAGTTGCTAGGCAGCCAAGATGTATCTCAAACTGTGCAAAAAGTAACAATATATCAGTGGCAATTTCCATGTGGTCAATAAAAATGGTCACATTTTCTTTGCCTTTTGTGTTATTTATACAAAAAAACAACAGCAAATCTTAAATGAAAATACAGACACTTCAACAAAGTTATTGCTCATATAAAGTTGAAGAAGTTCAAAATGACCACCATGACTGTTCTAGTGTTAAAAGTTCAGTTTTTTTTTCTCTTTTATTGTTTTGTTTGTCATTGTTGTTTTGTCCTTTAATGTTTTTGTACTTTTTGTTGTCTGTATTGTCTCACTTATGCACCAAATGATGAATAAAGGGAACAAGAAAAAGGAATTGACCAATGCAGTAATATACAAATGTAATTTCAGACAGGGTAGCTTAGAGTCCACCACAGACATTGTCAGGAAGATATACCGCTACATGCAGAACATGTCATATGAAACTATTCCTTAAGTTACTGCGACCCCGAAGAGTGGGGGAAAAAAAATAGTAATGCTCAGATATTACTGAGAGGATCCTGTTGGAGAGTGAACGAAGGCTTCAGGGTACAAAAACTGATTGGTTCACATTTATTTCAAACATAGATCAAATGAAACTGATGATTTATGATCATGAGGCTCTGATTGTAAAACGGCATCTCTGCCTCAGATGAGTGTTACATTATATGGAAGAAACAAATCAAACCAGGTTTAATTGGACATAATCATTGGCGGAATGTGAGCTTTGATGATGCAGCAAAGGCAAAAAAAGAAAAAGAAAAGTGAGATGTAATGTGAACGCCTTGTGTTTGTGTTGAATTAAATTGCAGTCCTTGCCAAGAATCAACTTATCTGAGGATGAAAGTGATCCTCTTCTGTAGATCTCGGCATAAGTCAGTCTGTTTGATGATCAACCTTCAAGGTGACAATGTGGGCGAGTGTCAGCATTGCAGATTAGAAAGAAAGTAATGGGCTTGCAGCAGAGAGCGAGAGCTCATTATAGAATTTATTATTGCGATAATAGATTCATGGATGTGGAAACCATGAGGCCTCATTCATACTCAAAGACCATGAAAATTTCAGTGAAATTTCATCCCACAAAACCTGTAAACCAGGTACTCAAATCTGCAGCAGGAAGCACACTCATTCTCTTCATCTGTTTCTGAACATCTTGTCTCTGTTACCAAAGAAACATGATTTTTATTTTTTTTTTGCTGCTGAGGAGTTTGTAACCTTGCATGTACTGGTCAAGTCCAGCTGGTGTCATTTTTGATATTTCATTGCCTTGCCACTCTGGTGTATTAAAATATGACACTGACTGACAAGGCCAGTGGAGGTTGGCAGACTTTGCCACCTCTGAAAAACAAAGCAGGAAAAAAAATCTTACCTATGCCATTTTGGTGTTGCAGCCTTGACATTTAAAGCTGACCCTCTTAACCATGGAGGAAATTATGATTCATTCATAACATTCCCACCATTATAGCCCTAATAAGTCATTCTGAGTACGCAGGAGAAAGCTATCATTGTTTATACGGGTGAATTACTGTGGTAAGTTATCACGATGAGTCACCGCAAATTACTTTTCAACTTTCGTGTTCAATTTCTCTCCGAATCGCGCAGCCTCTTTATACAACGCAGAAACAGGGTTAACCTTTTGAATACTGTGGTCAACTGCAAATGGTCAGTTCTGCTATCATTTTCATTTCAATTAACTTCACATAATTTTCCACATTATTTCCACTTTCTGTGAAGGAACAAAAAAAAAATCCACTTCACAGTGTTGTAGACTTGTAACAACAGAGCCAAAACAAATGAGATTAATCATAATTGAATTTCTTTTACTTAACATTTATATATTCAGATTTCAAGGCCGAGCAAGTGATTACTGGTATTATGATTTTCCTAAACCAATTTCCCTGATAATTTATTGAATTAGAAAGCATTGAGTGAATAGGCAGATGAATTATGAATAGAAGGGCAACCTTGCTGAGTGTGAAGCTAGATGATGAATTGCCAATCAGCCGAATGCATCCAAATGTCAAACAAGCATGTCATTGATCCTCTGTAGACCGTTTACGGGAGCTAATAAAATGTTTATTAAGTATGTCCCCAGGTGACAAGACATTTATCAGTGTGTCAATGCTTCTCTGGTAACAAACTGCCAATGCAAAGCAGTGCAGAGATTTCTCCAGGGGGGCTGCGTGATTGTAAAGCCGCTGTGCTGCTGTCCCAGCTGGATCAATAGTATAAGTTCATCTAGCTTTTCAGTACCGCCTCTGCTGCTCACACCACTGCTCCTGCCAAGGCTTGGGAGGATTATTTTTAAAACGTATTCCAATACAATTACTAATTACCTGTTGCAAAATGCAGTCAGCAACCTAATCCATGTATCCCAATGGTTAAGTAATGTAATTTGATTACTTTTCGTCACATTTGGCCTACCTCAATACCAAATATGGTATTGAGGTAGGCCAATTGGTTTGTTCATTTTTATCCAGATGTTACTTGTGGAGATCCCCATTTTTCTTTATCTCTGCCTGTGCTTAGAGGTTGAGCCCGGTACCCTTGCCCTCTTGCCCGACTTTTTCTTTTCTGGTGCCCGTTCCGGCATCACTCACCAGCAACTGGTCAAACAATCTTAATGAAATTATATTAATAAAGACAAAAGGGGTGTTGAGCCCCAGTTGGCTTTTCTGTTGTAGGTTCTTGGCCTGGTAGCTTTACTACAATGTTTAACACATGACAAACCAGTTATGTAATGCTGCATTGAAATACTTTATACTTCAGAGTTGTAACTTCAGTGCTGTATGGTAATTTTAAGTTGGACCACCAGCTCAGTTTACCCCTCAGCAATTGGATCACTTTGCCCTACAGCCACTATTTTGGGAAAAAAACTGCCTAGCTTAACAATTCAGGCTAATCTTTAGCTAAATGTTTCACATGGTTTCTGACACTGTATATCACCAACATGAAAGATATTTTTTAGAACTAGATACTGTGACGGGCAAAAAATGTTTTTTTGTAAATAAAAACCTCTGACATGTGCTTCTTGCCATCACAGCCTGGTAGAAATGATTTGTGCCTCCTGAATATATAATCACATGACAACAGACATGCACAGTTTCCTGGACACATGGGTCAACTTACCCACTGGCTCATCTTACCCCACCCCGAGAAATGCTATGCTGTTCATGCTAAAACTTCAAGTAGAGTGGCATTAAGTTATTCTGGAGTATCTGTTTTTACCCACACACCACCCTGGTCACCAGCATCACCATCTATGGTGCCAAGATATGTTGCAGTATTCTGTGATTTCTGTGTAGCTAAAGTTAGTGGTTGGTATGTGCACCTAACTTGGCAAAGATCTGTGTAGCTAAAGTTGGATAATATTTTTACTGTATCAATTTTTGAAATTTTTGAATCTGAAATCTGATAGTCTTTTTTTTTAAAAATCTGTAAATGTAATGGAATAGTTACTTTTTTGTATCCCAAATATGTAATCCCTTTAAATGTAATCCATTACTCCATACGCGTAGTACTATATGGAGAGCAGAAGTCACATATCTCTGTGATAGCTGCTGCTCTAATAGATTTGGTGACTCGTTTTAATCCCTCATTGAACATTTCTGTCATCAGTGTTCTGAAAACACACGTCTAATTCTAATTAATGGTGCTAAAATTCTAATCTGTGTGATTTTATGTGATGTGATTTGGTTTTATGTTACGTTATGTTGCGTAAATGTGGACAAGTGGTTTGAATAGTGTAGGTGTAGAGAAGGGGTTGTTCAGCCCGTCAGCAGGCACAGCTGCATCTTATCAAACTGATTAGCCAACATATTGACATGAAATAGCAGGGTAAACACACGAGTTACCAGTGATACTAATTAAGGTTCCCTTCCATTCAAGTCAAACAGAGTCAGCGTGCTGCTATTGTGCATGTTAGGCTCGACTATTCTAAATGGAACTGGACCTTAATTAGTATCATTGGTAACACCTGTGTTTTTCTGGAACAGGCAGCCTCAGTCAGACAGAGTAGCAAAACATCCTGCAACATGGCTGCCTGTAGTAGAGGAAATTTAAACCTTATTTACCTTATTTTCTCCTCCAGGAAATACACAAAGAAAAGCCTGAAGACATACAAAAGCGTGGGTTTGCTTGGTCGTAACGTTACTTCAAGGTGGGATTTATTGCCGAAATTAAAACGATGAGGACTCCAAAGTACATGCTGTTTGCATCTTGACAGGTCTGTTTATTTTATTACATTATTAGAGAGGCATATTCACATGCAGCAGCGTTGGTGTTTGCAGTTCTGTCCAGAGTGAGGATTTGCAATTCAATACACATTTATAGGACAAAAGGCTCCGTTACATGGAATAAAAATGAAAATGCTAAATAATTAATTGATGAATAATGTTTGTTAATACAGTTTACAACATTTACCCAAAAATCCCACACAATTGATGGCAGCCCTAAATTCAACCCCGGATTCCAGTTGTTTCTGTGAACTGCAGTGACCCATTTGCTCCTCTTGTTTTTTAGCTTTTGGCAGTCTGTACAAAGATTGTTCCAATTTATTGCTGAGACAATTTGTACAGTCAATCTCTGTCCCATTTTTAGATGTGTTTTTTGTGTGTTTTCTCAGCACTCAAGCTGAACACTAATGCTGCCACTCAGTCGTCTTTCAGTCACTCAGTGGGTGGGACCGCAGTGACCAGTGTTGCAAGATTGGTTTGACATTTTCCAGCCCAATAATTGCTCAAAATCTGCCCAAAGGTGCCCAAAAAACACCTGATTATTTACAATGAATAATGAATTCATAAACGATAGCAACAGTATTGTGGTTCATCACAATTTTTCAATTTGACATAATGATAAAACGACAAGTGCGTTAGAAAGCAATTAAGAGGCACCATTGCACAATGCAACTATAAAATTACACACACACACACACACACACACACACAAAGAGAGAGAGAGACACAGAGTGAAAGAAGAAAGACAGAAGTTCATCCAATCCAATGCTATCAAAAATTGTTCTGAGTGATTGGATGGGTCTGCATAACTAAAGGTATACAATTATGAATATGAGTTCAATATGCTGTAATTTTTTATGTAAAATAGCCCAGCTCATGGTAAACCACCCCAAATCCCATCCACCCACGCAATGTAACCCAAAACAGCCCAGCTGGGCAGAAAAAACTGCCTAGTCTGGCAACACTGGCAGTGACTTCAGTATACTGCAGTGGTGGAAAGAGTACTGAAAATCTCTACTCAAGTACAAGTACTGTTACATTGCTAAAATATTACTCAATTACAAGTAAAAGTACTGGTGTTGGAAAAATACTTAAGTAAAAGTACAAAGTATTGGTCAAAAAAACTACTCAGAGTATTAGTTACTTTTAACCGATGATGTCACCGTCACCTCTCCAGACTAGGACTTTGTGTGTTTTGCTTTACCAGTAGTTAAAACACTACTGCCAATAAAAATCACCAACTCTGGTTTGGTCAAAAAATAAATCTTTGATTCACCACATGAGATGTGAAAACAGTCTGGTTCTAAAGGCTGTTTTCCTCACTCGTCCATAATTGCGGAAATACTGTACGTCCATTGAGTGAGCGTGTACCATTGTTCCACCGGTTAATGTTAACTGTTTCAAGTATCACTTGCGGTCCTGGAGTGTGAGTGACGATCACACTAAACAACACTTGTTAGCATAAGGTAACGATAAGGGAATTTTTCTGCATCTAACAGAAAAAGGGTCTATAGACTTTTACAAAGCGTCTGACAACACACAGTCTTGGAATGATGTGTTGTAAACAGTAACTAAAGAAATTAGATTGCGACTTAACAATTTTAGCTTTCCAACCATTATGTCTGTGTTTTATGTAAAAAAAATATTTACCCTAAAAATAAATGCTTAGTCATTAGGGGACCCCACATTTACTTAAATGTGCAGGGATTTGGTGGTGACCACAGCAAGGCTGAAACACCATTAAATATTTATGAGTGTGTTTGCTGATGTTGGACAATTTAATGTAATAAATGAAGCACATATTTGTTCAGGGATTATGCTTTGGTAAAAGCGCATCATGCCTGATGAAGCTGGACTGTGTTAAGTAATAGTGGTGACCAATTTTTTATGTTGCTTTTCCAGCTGGGCTGTTTGTTTTTTCTTTTTTTCCTTTTTTTTAATGTTCATAACATCTCATTTAAATCTAATGTTCCTCACTGTAATTAGACTCCTCATCTTTGCAGGTAGGACCATTTTAAGATTCTGGCAAGAGACTGCAGATGAAAAATGAGCCAGTCTTGGCACAGTTACATTTTAATTAATGTTGATTAATATGCACTATCCCCGATAAACAAATAAATACAAATACAAATACTTACATTAATCAGGTGGGCTGAAAAAAGGCTCTAATGGGACTGTTTTTCTGTGTCTGCTGGCACTGTAGCGGGTCATTTATAGCCCGATAGTCCAACTGACAGAGAAAGCAGGTTGCTTTTGGTAGCCTTGGCTATAAAACATGAATTTTTGACAAGGCCACTTGTGCTGTAGAAACTTAAACTGTAACTTGCTGTCACCCACCACATAACGGGTGATAGCTCACTCTCACTAACTACACAATGCTATGACTGCAGCAATGTTTTTTTTTGTCAAAGTAAAAGACAAAACAAAACTTTCTTGATGGAAATACACCTCCCATAATGCTCTGTGGGATGTAAACAGGAAATGATTTGATGGATTCCATGAGTTATGCTGTGGGTTAAAGTCTCCATTGCAGAACCAATCAAAAGTCTTCAGCGTGGTCCTTCATGGGGGTGATATGCAAAAGTTGTATGCTTACTACTGAGGAGAATGGGGGCAGGACATCATGTCCACTAAGGGTCTGTCTGTGAAAAACACGCAAGGAGCCAAGGTTTGTTAGCTGGTGTTTTTGCTGCCGTTAAAGCAACTACCTTGCATTTAGAAATCCCCAGACGATCATCAGATGGGACATCTCTGATTGTCTGGTATTTTGAGATAAAGGATCATCACTAAAGGAAAGAAAGCACCCCAATGGTGCTTTGTCCAAAGTCCAAGGCCAAACCATTGTGCCAAATTTGAAAAATACTAAGTAGAACGTTCGAGAAAAAAAAAAATCTGTTAACACCTGTAGATGATGACTCTCACTGTGTATTTGAAAATGAGTGCGGTTTCACAGACTCCCACTTAAGAGCGCGGGTAGAGGGAGGTGGGCTGCTCAACTCTGATCAGAGGGCGTCAACAGTACTTTACAGCAGATGGTGTTTCAAACCTTTTTCAACCCATGAAATACTGATTTTTATAAATGTAGAAAGAAATGTCAAAAGTTTTGGTTTCATTTCAGTACAGTGATATAATTTAGTTTACATTTTCTTTACCTCTTGATGGCTGTGCATGCGGCCAGTAGCTCCTTCAAGTTTTGCTACTTTTCTTCTTCAATCTGTTATGTTTTTTCAGACTTTGCTGAAATACAGGAATACACTTATAGGCATTGGAAAATTAAGATGTGGGGTTTGGATTGAAGATCAGTCGGCGTCTTTCTAACATGCAGTGAGATCAGCTGGATGCACCGCTGCAGGTGACTGCCCGAGGAGGAGTGGAGGACAGCGGAGATGCTTGGACATAAGGCTGCTCCCTGGATATAAATGAAATAGACGAAACTGAACCAGGCCGGCAAAACAGCCGGGAAGCCAGAGGCTGTTTCGGCCACACAGGGAGATCTGCTGCACAGCGTCCAGGATCGAGCAGTTGCACCCGAGGGGCGTGTCGCACCCTGAGCTGACAGGATGCAACGCGCAGAACTGTGGTGAGAGAAGAGAGGACTCTGAGTTTCATGATGCTTCATGCTCAAACACATTCACAGTTGATGGACAATTTTTCCCAAATCTTGAACTTTGAATGTGAAGATACTGACCATATTATCATCACCATCTTGGTGCTGCAGTTTACATTCAACTTGACGCAAATTCAATGAATGCACCACATAATTATTTCCTGAATGTATAGGTGTATGTATATATGTATTTATTTGTTTTACCTTTTTATCCTATTACATTCTGAATTTAATTAATCATCTGGGTTGCATTAGTTTGTATTATGTAACTGTAATTTCATTGTACAACTCTGTGTTGTATAATGATAATAAATGTCCTTGAATCCTTGAATCCTACCTCTTTATTGTGGCTGTTGGTCTCACTCAGCCAACAACTAAGACATGGTGTCAGGTTTTGTTTTTTGTTTTTTGATGGAATGCCTCTTAAATACCCTCAGAACAACTTAAATCAATTATTTTATATTTTAGTACATGCCTCTTAACTGGAGTCTTGGCTTTGAAAACACGCGGGTGACAGTCCTGGTTACAGACTGTAAATAACATAAGAATAAGGTCTGTAGATAGATACATTTTTACTGAGTTATCATTATTAACATGCTCAGCAGATTATATTATAGCAACCATATCTCACAGCCTGATGAGTTGTGCTAAACTGTAAATCATGTCATTGGGTTTATTTGGTCAGTTTCAGCAAGCACATCAGTGAAACATTATTAATTTTGCATCCACAGTAAAGCTCTGGAGTGTAGGTGACAGCTACATCCAGCTTTGGGCCACAGCTGAGCCCATGGAGACCAGCCATTAATCCACTGGTTATGTAACCAATAATTTCTCCTGAAGTGCATAGAAGTGTGTGCTAACAACTTGCAGTTTAAGTGCAACATCAACACAACACCTTTCAAAAGTGCAGAAAACTATCTCTAAGAGGCTTTCAGTTTTCTTCAGTTTACATCAGCTGTCTCAGTCTGTGGTGGACTGTGAGGGGCAGGGGCCAAAAATATAAAAAGGGCAACAGCTGCACACTGTGGGACACCAGCATGCCAAAAGCTGTGATGCATTTATAGTGAAATAGCTCCAGTCGCTGGTTTAGAGTAAAATTGCTTCATCGTGTGACTTAGACTTTTGTGGACTTTGAGACTTAGGGTCCTTACACTTGGCGTAAAGCAGATGGCGCCGGTGATGCAAGTGGCATTGCTCTCTTACACTGGTGCAGTTGTCATTTTTGCGACATTTGCAAGATAGCAAAGGCACTTGCGCCTAGTCTGTGCACCCGTGGGTGGGAGGTCTAAAAATGAAGGCTTGGTCAGGTGCGTTTGGTATCTTGTGCACGGCACGTTGTAGTCGAAACCATTTGCACCACAGATCTGCTAAAATGTGCTCGAAGCACAAAGTCTGTGGCGTAGTAAGTCTGTCTGCACAAGATAGCAAACTGAGGCGCGCACACACACATCTCAACAATCACACAACAATTTCATTTATGTTAAGGTTTTTCCCTCACAGGTGTGTGGATTAGTAAAGGGGTTCTTTGAACATATTTTCTATCAGCAATAAAGTGTGAATATTGAAATAAACAGGCTGGATGTGTCTAAAATTCCAACTTGTCACTAGTAAGAAATTAGGAATTTTTACCATCATTATAAAGCCTATAAAGGATTAAACAATTATAATCTATAACATACAAAATGAACAAGCCGTTAAGTCTGACCAGAAGACTGGCCTGACCTGGGGAGAAAAAAAGGTGTGTGCGCTTCTGTCAGACCCTGATGCTGGTTGGATATACCTGCGCGTAATTTTGCGCATCATGTCCCTCAAACTTCATAGACACTTTCTGATTCTGTTTCCTCCACACAAAAGAAGTGTTAGCAGGACTGAGAAGTGAGGATCGGTGAAGGAGACGGAGGATGAGGAGGAGAAAGAGGAGGAGATGGAGAGCGGGCAGCCAGAGGAGAGGATGCAGGAGTGTGTGATGGCCTCTGTGAGGTTGGATGCAGACCAGTTATCCTGGCAGCAGTGTTGGTTATGCGGGTGAGTATGGCCCGATTAGTGAGAGATAACTTCTGTACTTCAGATTGACTTAAAGTACAACAAATACTACACATCTGAAATAAAGACACACAGGAAACTATTAACTATTTAACCATTCAGTGGTATGCAGAGGTCAACTAACTTTCTAGCATGTAAGGCAGTCTGTATGCATCACATTTTCTCCGCTAGAAGGGCAACCAGAGGGCATTTTACCACATTTACTGGAAGGGCATCCTGACTCTGGTGCTGTTCTAGTGGAGAAAAACGTGATGAAGCTGGTTAAGATTTATTTAACCAGAAACTGCTGTTATATCACTCTGTTCAAAGGTGACAAAAACTGTAATTTTACATCTCTGCTCTACTGCTGCCTCGATCTGTAAGTTTGTTTATGTGATTTTGTGAATTATGTGTGTTTTTTTGTGGTTTATTGTGTGGCATTTGGTACACAAGAGATGTAAAATTACTGTTTTTGTCAATGCAGTCTGGTTGCTTTGAACAGAGCAATATAGCATCTGGTTAAACAAACAAGATCCTACTTTAACAGACGTTTCTCTGTATGGATCCTTTCCATAAAGTTGTTAGACACTTAGAACAACAGTCTGAGCCTGACAGCTGTAGCGATTTTGTTCAATTCTGGACCAATTTGAAAAATTGTTGTCCCAGTTAGTCATGTAGACACAAAAGGGCAATTTAGTCCCATTATATTGTAAGAAAGACAGACAGTTCTATATTCCAAAACTCAATATCACCAAAATAATCTAGATAGATCTAGAACTGTCTTTAAGCAAAAATGTTTACATAGGTGCTTACACACTGGCTTCAGCCTCCAGTTGCTGCTCGGATGGCAGCTACAAATGCCAAGCCAACATACAAATAAATCACAGTCACACACACCCACACATACAGACAGACACACAAAGTCAGAGATTTCTCTGCATTCATCAGTGTTCTATTTTACCACTAAATGAGTAGGCTGGTGCAGAATCTAAGAGATCGTCCCCCGAGTGCTCCTATTACAGTGTAACTATCCATTCCTAATAATAACAGCTTTCTGTGTGTGTGAGAGAGAGAGAAAGAGAGAGGAAGGAGAGATAAACAGGAACGGTGTGTGTGTGTGTGTGTGTGTGTGTGTGTGTGTGTGTGTGTGTGTGTGAGAGAGAGAGAGAGAGAGAGAGAGAGAGAGAGAGAGAAAGAGAGACATGCATGGAGAGAAAAGGGGAAATATCTGGACCTTCTCTGAACTGAGGTAACACTTGCCTCAGGGTGGAAGTGGAGAAGATTTGGCCTCCACCATTTGTCATATCGCCCATTTGCCTCCCTTCAACAAGATCTTCTTCCTGGGCCTCTCGCCTCCCACGCACACACACATGCACTCATGTATTCATGCTACACGTACATGCATTCTCCAACAATGACGCGTGTTTCAGCACCACAGGCTGTCTCAAACGTAGAGCTCATAAGGAGCTTCTAACAGGGCTGTAATTAATCTGCATATGAATTTATCAATGGTGGGTGCACACTTTTATTCCAAGTGACTGCTTATATCCACTTGGTAGATATTTATTGTGGAAACAAGCCTGGCTCAGTTGAAAATACATGTAAATTTAACACCAAAATGAAAACTGTCACAGCCTGGTTAGTCATCCGGCGCTGCTAACAGCATTCTTTGATAATATCAGGACTGTAATGTCTATCATGTGCCCGTTCAAAACAGCTTTCAGAGTTTCAACTGTTGCCCTGACATAATTTTAGATTTTATGTTTGTTGGAGGAAAATGCTAAACTGCCAATATGTCTGTGTACTGATGGCAACAAAACAGATTCCTGCATATTTACATGAGTCTGACACTGATGATGCTCTACCACGGGAGCCATCTTTTTCAATGCTGTCGCTCTAGAACAGTTAATTGGCCTTCAGTGTATGCTGGCAGAGTTTATGCACCTTCTGCACTGTGCGAAAAAGCGAAGTGATTCTGAAATTATGCACCGTGGATGAAACTTTGCCCTGGGCAAAGACACACAAGACCATGGATGCTGCAAGTGAAATAATATAGAGCCCTCAATCATGACCTCAGCTTATATTACTCACTCTCTCTTTCTTACTATATATATATATATATATAATTGGATAGGATTCATAGAATAGACTTGAAAAGAATAAAAATGTTAAACAAAATAAAATACAGCAATATATACAGTTATACAGTAATAATACAATTGTGCATTTTTTGAAATTGTGTCTGGTTGAGTGTAATGAAACACCAACAACATGGTGATGATAATGTGGTTGACATCTTAAAAGTTTAAAAAAAGACAAAAAAATAACAGGTTTTACTGATGCTCCCTGTGGCCATTGCGGAAAATGTTACACCAAACTCCTATAAGACATGTGACACATTAACAGTTCCTTTTGTGTCTGTAAAAACACATAACTCTACGAACACAAGTAGAAGGCGTCATGTTTAAAAATAACTAAGGTGCATGATCAAAAAGTGCGGATGCAAATGCACAGGTTTAGTGGGGGTGCAGGAGCTCTCTTACCTCCATTACTTAAATACCTGTGTGAAACAATTACTGGCTCTCTCCCTCAAATGTCTTGTGAATAATTGACCACATACATACATTTCATTGCTTGACTTGACCACAGTCCTCAACGCTTCTCATTGCATCACCATTATTGATCCCTCAGGTAACATGAAAGCATCAATCCCAGTCATCCTTACCCCACCCAGTGTCAATAGCCAGGATCTAACTTCACTGACCTTTACTGAGCTCAATATGCCATGTCAATCACTATACTACTGACTTGGATGGTAAAAATCATAAATTAATGCTTTTAAGCATGAGGAGGCGGTCGTTAGTACTCTAAGACAGCCAATAGCTTACTGCTAACCTCTGGCAGGTAAGAAAACTAAGTGATTAAATTAAACTAAAAAAAAAAAAATTCTAATCATTCAGCAGTAATTCAATTATAGCTGTACTTTAGTGAGAAAACTGGTGGTTGGACAATATTAGAAAAAGGTTCTCAATGAAAACTGTTGACAGTGAAGACTGTGGAGTAATTGGGACACTGATTCTGAAAAGTGAACTTACAACAGTTACAATGCTTTAAGTCTATCTATTTAGCATTTATAAGCAGTGTATTAATATGTAATACATTATTTATGATACACTATGATGTTGTAAGCAGATATGTCATTGTGTAAGTGTTTAATGTATTTGACAGTTGTAATAAAATGTCTTCACAAGAAAAGTAATATAGTAGTGGGGTAATATATAGTGTGTTTTAAACTATTTATTACATATTTATATACTGCCTCTAAATACTAAACAGGAGGACTTAAAGGGACAGTTCATATTATATATACAGTAGATGTATGACCATATATTTACATACATATTACATCTGATCATATTAAATACGTATTTCACTGTACCTGTAGAGTTTTTTATCCATCTGCATAGTTTTGGTGTGAGTTGCCGAGTTTTGGAGATACTGGCCATAGAGATGTCTGACTTCTTTCCAGTGAGATGGAACTAGATGGCACTGAGCTTGTGGTGCACAAATGAGAAACGAGCAATAAAAGACACATTTTACAATTTCTATTAAGATAAAGCTTGTATTGTGGCATAAACAAGTTCAGCCATGTGAACTCCACATGCTCACAAAGTAACAATGAAACTTAATTGTTATTAAGTCATTCGATGACTGCGTTTATAACCTCATCTTGGGCAGGAAGTACTGGAGGGAAGAGGGAGAAATTCTTTATGGAGAGGTGGTCACCGTGCAAAATATGCTGAAGCTTATTCAGAGCCTGTCTGTCACAATACTCTGGCAGATATTCAGTATATCTGCTTTGCCCTTATGATCTTATGACCTGCTCAGTGGTACAGGCAAGGGAATTTCTTTGTAGTAAAACCATCAAACCATGAAAAAACATAAAAATGACTCAACAGAAGACTGATCAGGTATTCTGTTCATGGTCCTCTCAATGCGGAAGGCACTGAGCTTCCTTAAAAATCTGCATTCTTACACAGTGAATCAGTATGCGGTGGCTGAAATCTTAGCAATAGATCTTAAAACCTAAACCCAAAATATTTGAATGTCTGGATCGGGGGTCTGCAGCTCCAAAGCTGTCTCCTTATGGGGGAAAATGATGCGAAAATGAGAATTAAATAGTGGCTCCAAGCAGATTTCTTTTCTTTTTCAGTCAAAATGGCTCTTTTAGTAGAGGTTGCTGACCTGGTCTAGATGCTAATAAAAATGTGGAGAGGCCAGAGTGGCAAGGAAGGTGATAGGAGGCAGATTGAAGACTTTATCAAAGTTAAAACAACAGATGTATTTACACTGTTCCACTAGAGCGTGTAACTAACTGAACTGAGGAATATGCAACTTGTATTTGTGTTTACACCTGCTATTTTTAATGTTTCATTACTCTAATGGAGAATTGGAGGTGGCAGCAAATCAGCCCCATACTGCTTTAAAAAAAGGTGTTTAAAGTTGAAAGAGTTTTATGACTTGCTGAGTTTGGGGGAAACTTCATAAATTAATTATTTCTCCCATGTGGTAAATTCGACAAATATAATACATGAAGTTTTTCCTTGTAGTACCTGTGTGAAGGCCACTCTGTAACAAGATAAATTATGTCTTGTTAAAGCCCCTGGAAATGTGGTTTTAAACCATAAAAATGCACATTTTTCAAAGTTTCTGACAAAGATCTGAGAGAAAATAAATTTTCATAACTTTTAGAAAACCCAGTACAAAAAACAGCACATTTTGCTGTTTAGACCATTATTCAATGGGTGTGTGTGGGTGTGGCAGATCATGTTTTGATTGATATCTCCCTCAAGAGTCCCAACACGGAAGCAAAGAGATGTACCGCTGTGGACAGGGTCAGCGACAAAACATGTTTTAGCCACCTAAAAAAATCAATATTGATTTAAGCGTTTTCAGTACTTTGCCAACAGACAGCCTTTTCTAACAGCAAACTGAAGCCGCCAACTCTGCTGTCTTCAAAGCCACCAGACCCCTTGGACTAAAATGGCAGTTTTACCTCACAGAACACAGTATTTGCTGGACTAACCCTGCCTTGCAACTTCTGTGTTTTAACACATTGATCCAAACTAATGTTCGTCCGAGTTGCTGCAGATCAAAGCAGCAGTTGGACCAGGTACCCCGGTATCCTGCAAGGATTTTCTCAAAGGAGTCTTGGTGGCTGTGAAGAGAGCATAGACAGTAGCTTCAGAAAAGGCTGTCTGATTGCAAAGCAAAGCAGTGAAAATGTGCTAAATATAGCATATACACTTAAATTAATATTGATTTCTGCGAGGTAAAATTACTGTTTGTGTCAAAGGAGTCTGGAGCAATATAAAGGCCTCAGCTCCCTGTTGTTGAGTTGGCTCAGACTCAGGGAGGCAGACGCCAGCGGGAGCGAGAGGTTTTGTTGAACCCCTTTGAGTTGGATGACTCAGCAACTCGGGTGGATTTTTTCTGATTGGTTCATGGAACTATTAGCCTAATTTTTGTAATAAATGCCCAAACATGCCCAATTCAGACCCAATACAGAAAAGTGAACAAAATTTTAAATTACGACATTTTTTTTATTTGGTGTAATCAAACACCACACAGTTTTGCTAAAGCTCCGCAACCATTACAAACAAATACTTGGCAGTCTGGCTTCATGTGCATGTTAGTCACAGACTGTAAAAAACATGGACATAGTCTCTGTGACTCCACTTATAGGTTTCTGAAGAGACATGAAGCTCATGGTGTGTTATTAAACGGCCATACTGGATTTTGAGGTCGGGGTTTCTGAGGACATCCAACATCAGGGAATGTTCCATTTGAAATATCCTGCTGGGAACTTGGAACTTGGAACCTGGCGGCCAAATGAAGCAGCTAGTGACCTATGACAGCACCCACCATCGAGCCAAGTGCGCACGCCCTTAATTCTTAATATGATTTAAACAGGTGAGTTAGTTGTCATGAACGGGGAAATTAGCTGCAGAGAACAGGCTATAAATATGATTATTTCTGCTGTTTAGTTGCTTATTTTAATATGGGAGTGTATGGGGGTGGACTCACTTTTGGAACCAGCCTCAAGTGGCCACGTGAGGGACTGCAGTTTTTGGCACTTCTTTGTTGGCTTCATTGTTTTCAGTTTAACTTTAAAGGACAAGAGTGCTGTGGCACAACTGATGTGATTGGGTAGCATGTTCATATGGCTTGGACTCTAAAAGCTAAAGGCAGATTGATCAGTTTTTCTGGAGACTTTTTCTGAAACAACCAGGTGGCCTGTTGCATATGACCTGAGGGGTCTAACTGGCTCATAGCTCACAAGAATGTCTCAAAGATATTGAGATGCCAGACTACGTAGAGTTTTAAAAATGAGCAATAACATTTTTAAATGAATTCTAAAATTTACTGGGGGCCAGTATAATGACCTCAGCACAGATGTTAGATGGTCAAATTTTCTTTTTCTAGTTAAAACTGTAGCAGCTGTGTTCTTTTCTGTCTTGTCATTATTGTACTGTAAAAAATTACTTGACATCTATTATCAGTGGAACTCAGATCACTGGGGGACAGGTGACACATTGTGTCACAAAAAAAAAAGTCAGCACCTGAATTTAACTAAGCAAATAGGTAAAAGCCTTCCATTTGATAATTACTGCAGTGATTAATATGTTTCAGCCTGCAACAAGTTATTTAACCCTGACTGATGCAGTGAGTAGCCTCTCGTAAACAACCATCAAGCAAAGAAAACAAGAAGATTGATGAAACTACTAAAACTGGGTTAAGAACTGTTCAATGCTTTATCAAAACCTGGAAGGATAGTGGTGAACCAGAATCTTCGAGGAGGAAACGTGGTCAGAAAAAAATCTTGAATGAATGGAAAATGGAAAAAGGTCATGTGGTCTGATGAGCCCAGATTTACCCTGTTCCAGAGTGATGGGGGCATCAGGGTAAGAAGAGAGGTGGATGAAGTGATGCACCCATCATGCCTAGTGCCTACTGTACAAGCCTGTGTCATGATCTGGGGTTGTTTCAGTTGCTCAGGTCAAGGTTCAGCAACATTATGAGCCCAAAAAATGAGGTCAGCTCACTACCTTAATATACTAAATGAACAGGTTTTTCCATCAATGGATTTTTTTCTTCCCTGATGACACGGGCATATTCCAAAATGACAACGCCAGGATTCATCGGGCTCAAATAGTGAAAGAGTGGTTCAGGGAGCGTGAGTCATCATTTTCACACATGGATTG